>CH002967.1:734148-746331 GCA_000149265.1 Ciona savignyi
ATTTTTTATTATTTTTCCACTGTGTTCAACACTTTCTGTGCTACCCCTTCTCCTAAAGCTGGCTGCCCCATTCCACGGATCGCTTTACCGCACACCCTTCTTCGAGGCAGTGAATTTTGATATAAACATTTATTTTTCCAGTTTTATTTATTATTATTTTTGTTTTTTAGACGTGTTCTAACGACTGTCGTTTTGCCGTTTTCCAATTTTTTCAAAAATCCTGATTTATGTTTTCATCGTGGAAACAAAAAATAAACTAAACTAACTAAACTAACCTCCAGTAAATATTGATTGGATTATAGACGTGCTTCAGCGGTTCTCGTTTTCCAATTTTTATTAAAGTTTCTGCTTCGTGATTGATTGATAACGACTACGGGGCCATGAAGAAATGGTAAATTTATGTTCCATTATCAATTTTTAATCATGCGGTGTTAATCTTTGAGCATATAGCTTATTCAATCGAGTAAGGCGCTAGTATTTCGATTATCCAACCGGCCTGGCTACACGGTTGTGTCCTAAGGCAAAGCATTTTACCAACGAAGTGGATAAATAGATTGAACGAACACGTCAGTTATTTATCCTTCAACACACCGTAATAGCTTAGTTACCACCCCATCTTGCTAAAATCGGCTAAAATGGTTTAAACAAAAACTGTACCTATATACCAATATGCATTCTGATGGGTAACGTTTTGTTATGGCTGTTTATTGCGTAGCTTTCCAACGGAAAGAGATTCGAAACTGGTCGCTAGCGAATCCGTCATGTCCTTGAGCAAGGCACCTAATGGACATTGTCTGAACCCAGTGGATTAAAAGGTTCTATTAAACTGAAGGAACGTGTGTATCATATACAACACACTGCAATAGCTCCGGTAACCAGACGGTTGACGCGAGGTGATCTGACTTGGTTTTCCCATTCACGGGGATAAACATGAATATCCTATCTAATCCTATTGCGTTTTTCCCATTCATGGAGATGGAAATTAATATTCCATCCTCCCAATACAACAAACTGCAACTTCCTTAGAGCACTGATGGACACGAGTTAGGTTAACAAGTACCGGTGTGTTTTAGGGCCCATTTTGGTTTCCTATCCGTCGAATGCTTTCACCAAAAATTCAGGAAATACAAATTGAATGTATTGAATGACATTACATTATGAAAATATATAACAGGCGATCAAGTGTTGCATATTATTTACAACATAGACATTGCAATTATAATTTGAAAAGAACGGACTAACACTATAATAAATGACTATTAAGATGTATATAGATTAGAAGCAGATAAAATAGAACAGTTGGCTTGAAATTTTAAACACTTAAATGTTAGACAGACAAAAATTTTCCTTTTTTTACAATTTTTACAGTTACCGAGCAAAAGAAAATTGTAATTTATTCAAGTATACATATGTTTAAATAAATATATGAATGCATTGGAATTGACATTGATAGATTTGGACTTAAATATTGAGGAATGAAATTTGAATTAGGATGCACTAATGGAAAGAATCAATAGATAACACCAGGCAAGCTAAAGCCAGAATGTTGATTCATATATAATACCCACCGCAACCTATAAATAGCTAGTCCCACTTGTAAGGTTACGAAATGTTATACATGGGATGAGACAAGATTGGGTACGATTTATAAATCAACATTTTGTCTCTTGCACCAATTCTAATTGCACAGAAGCATTAGGTGGTTAACGATATTTTGTTCAAGGCAAGCAAGATTTTAATTTCTCAAAAACGATTTATAAGTAAAAAATAAACTGAAAGTATAAAATGTTTGATGAAAAGCTAAATAAAAAAACACATACAGTTTTACTCAAACAGATACACTTTACTTAAAGATGTTAGAAGGAATTAAAAAGCATTTAAAAAAATATAAGTTTTGTAAAGAATTGTATGTTTTTTTAATCCTAAAGTCTCGTGCCAAGAGTATATTAAAACTCTCTCCACCCAAATCTGTCATTTGTTAGTAAAAAAATTGCACTTTTTATACAAAAAAAAATCAAAAAAGAGAGTAAAGAGATTTTTCAACATGTAAGTAAAAAATGTTGTTATAATATGCAGGATGGGATATTCATGAATAATCGGCTTTGATGAAATTGGTAGATTACCTTGCTGTATTGTATATGAAGACGTTTGTACTGTTTTACTTTATACACTGTTCAGAAAACACTGAAGTATATTGCCCAGGGACAAAAACGGCTAGCCAACAGCTAGTTTTCATCCCATAACCTTTTGGTTGAAATTAAACGCTTTTGCCGAATTATCTTACCAAGAGGACAAAATATAACAAATTTTAGGGTTATTTTAACGGGGGCACAGTGAATATAATGGGTTGTTAATCATGTGGGAAATTCCTACTAATGGCAAATGACATATTTATCAACAATTTTGTTTAAATGTATGTACGCAACATGCAGAATTATCAACAGTTATTTCTAAATAACTCATTAGGGATGTCCATAGCAAAATTATGATGATTTGTTTTGTCGAGTTGCAACAAAGATTAATCGTAGACGAAATCATGAAAACTATGAAAAAAGCAGGTCAATAAAATGGTAACGATGACTTTAAAAGATGGAAATTTCAAGAAGAATCGGTCATATCGAGAAAATGGGCGAAATAGTCCTTCGAGCATTCTCCTTTCTGGTTGAATGCAAATCGGAAGTAGCTTCCATCCTCACAAATCGCTGGTGGCGAATATTTAAAATATAAAAATTGTAAAAAAAGGATATACCAATTGTATAAAAATATTTTTTCACAAAAAATGCAAAATTTTAAATTTAACACAAAAAACGGAAACACCGAAATTATCATAGTTAAACCAACAAACTTTTATAATTTACAAATGACACATTACCCCTATAGAACAAATTTATTTTATTTTACATAAAAATTTAAAAAATATATTGTTACACAAAAAAAATGCAAATTTTTATTTTTACACAAAAAATGCAAAATATTTAATTTGAAAAAAATACACAAACACCGTAATAACAGAAACAAAATTTTACACAAAAAATGCAACCAACGTTATTATCATAGAAATTAATAAAATGTCAAAACCACCCAACTCACCAATGACAGCAGAGGAATCCGGTGTGAAAGCGCAGATGCATTGGGAGGAACTTGGGACATTGAATCGTCCAAAACTCCATTTGCTGTTGAAGTATTTCGGCAGGAAGCGAGTTGATGAGCTGTGGGGGGGGGGGGGGGGGTTGGTGTGAGTTTGTTTGGGAGGGGCAGTTGAGTTTGTTTGGGGGTGTGAATTTGTTTGGGGGTGTGAATTTGTTTGGGGGGTTGAGTTTGTTTTGGGTTAAGTTTGAGAGTTTGATGTGAGGGTAAGTTTTATAGGTGGAAAGGAGCGGTGAGTTATGTATGTGGAGAAAGTTTAAATATTCAAAAACGATTTTAAGGTGAGGGTGGTTTGGGCAAGTTTTATGTGGGGGGTTGAGTTTTACTTGAGGGGTATGTTTCATCTCAATGTGAGATATATATTATATTGGGCACGTTTTAGAAGAGGGCAGTTTGCTAAGGTTTATGCGGAGGTAACTTAAGTGGGTGAAGTGAACTTAAGGTTTTTGGAATTGATATTTATGTTGGGGATTTTATGAAGAGCGAGGTATACATAGAAACGGGGTGTTAGAATTTGCGGGGGTCAGTTTTTTTTCATGCGGTAATATAGACTAATAGAATGGGTTAATTGCAACTTAATGCCTAACTGTAACACACGGTATAGGGAATACTCCAAAAACCAACAATCCGTTACATCACAAGCCTATTAACGTGAATCCGACTAAATAAGTAAATTTAAATAACTTAAACCTCGAATTCTTTGATGGTGTGGAGGGTTCCTCAGTAAGGGAGAATATATGGACAGTTCCATGGTCACTTGATGCACATAGTAATGTGGAATCAACGTTGAAATTGATGCTGCGATCACGATATTCGGGTGAATGATGGTGAATGGGAAAATGCAATGGGCATGATCAAACTTCTAACTGTCTGATTATCTCACGTACAGATATAGGATATTCATGTATATCTTTGTGAGTGGGGAAATGCAAATATCATTAAGGCTTACACATGAAAATTACACGGTGCAACTGTATTGTTACTTTACGGTCGTCATCTGGTTACTGGAGCTATTTGAGTGTTGTGTATGATAGAGATGTGCTTTCAGTTTTAGAAGAACCCATTAATGAGACCTTGTGATGTCCACTAAGTAACAATACAATTGAGACCTTATGATTTCCACTAAGTGCCTTGACCAAGGACACAGCCTATCGACTAGTGACCAATTTTGATCGCACAATTTTAAAAAAATAACACACTAGACTACCAAGCCATTCTGTCGAAGTAGGTATTTCATACCACATTATTTTGTGCGCTTTTCAGAATAATAGGGGCTAATTTAAGCTGTAATAGCAACAATATGGGGATTATGTGCTTTGTTACTTACAAAAGTGTATAAAACCTGACCAAAAAAGGACTTATATCAATCAACCTGACAATGTAATTACTCCAGAAAAAAGGCATCTTACGATACATAAGACACATAAGTTAAAAACTGACTTACCACATACAAAGATAAAACCGTTATTATGAAATAACGTTAGAACACCAATATAAACACCAGAACACCACTCACCAATATATTTTAGCGTTTCCTGACCCTCTTCGAAGTTCTCCAACTTGACTACCAGTGGCTGTGTTGAATATTCTTATCAGTGTTCCCTGGTAATTATACAACTTATTACCTTAATTCTATTAAGTGTGGCATTAAATTGAATTAAGGTCTGTTAAATTTCGATAGGGCATCACTTCGTAAACCTGTTGAAATTTTTTTTAAATCTTTTGTTTATCTGCATTTGACTGAAAGTGTTTGTATAGGGCTGCTACTGTTTTAGCATCCACTTACGATTCTGTTAATTTTAACATTAAATTGAATCAAAGTCTGTTCAATTTCCATAGGGAATCATTTCGTAAATCTGGATTTTTTTTTAATATATACTGTCAGGTGTGAGTGTCATCAAGATGACTCCCTATAAACCTGATATGCTTTTTTAATTTTGTTTATAAGTATACTGTATTTGAGTAAATATGTCGCATTGCACTGCTGTCGTGTAAATGTCTTGTTTCAGAACTTACAACAAGCATTTTCAGCACTGTTAAATAGTGACAACTAAAAAAACTACCAAATCGACTTCATATTTTAGCAATTCTTTACAACCATAGAAATTATTTTGGAAATAATTTGGCAAATCAAGATACTGAGAAGCTTATGCCCATATAGACAGATGGTTATGCCTATAATAATATGTAGACGCTTATGCCTATAATAAACAGACACTTGTAACTATAATGTGTATACGCTGATGCCTATAATAAACAGAAAGTTGTACGTCTATAATGTGTAGACGCTTATGCCCCGATAATAAACAGACGCTTGTACCTATAATATGTATACGCTTATGCCTATAATAAACAGACACTTATGCCGATTATATGCAGAAGATTATGCCGATAATAAACCCATACTTTATGCGATGCAGTGGCGAGTCTAGAACCTTCTACATTCAATGCAAGGCAGGATATTGGGCCGTCATGGGCAGGTATGTCCAGTGAGGTTTCCTGGGTGTTTTTCAAGTCAAACACCTACAAACAGTTGTTGTTAAAATCTTGTAGAAATGGTTTAAAACTTTTTGACGAATGTCACAATCCTTCGTTATCATTCACAATCATACACAACACACAGTAATAACTTCATGTACCCTGAGCGTGTGCAAGGTATTCTTACGTTTTTTTTGCTGCCCTCCTGTTTTGCTGGTGCATCTTGCCCCAGTTTTTTTTTGTTTCATTGTTGGATTTTAAGCTAGGCCATATTTGTTTTCATATATATATATATATATATTATGAGTTATGTTTTCGAATTGTTGGTGGTAAACACTGAGGCAAAAGAAACAAAAAATAAAACTGAATTGAAAATTGAATTACGATCAGCCGTGTGAGTATGTCCTCTTTTGTTTTCCATTAACTGCAATAAAATATAGTATCTTTCTATACCGGTACCAACGTGCATACTTTTCTATACCAACGTGCATACTTAAAACAAGATTGTAAACTTTAGCAGCCGTACCAATACAACAAGTTTACACAGATGCTCATATTTGTACATAGATAATTCACCTGGACACTTCCAGTCACTTTGGAAGGGAAAACAAGAATAGATCGCGAGCTGCTTGGGCATAACTGGCATAACCCTGGAATATGAATACGGATCAGTTACATGTTAACTGGATAAATAGTTTATTGAATAACAACCTCTGTACAAACCATGGAAGGTAACTATGAAGAGAGCCTACCGTAACTCGTTCTGTGCTACTTAAGAGATTCTTTTTATACTGAGTGGGTCCCTCTTCTGTAATAAGGGAAGGAAACCACTAAGAACGGGACCTAGCCGTACTTAAGGAAAGGATATACACGTCATTGTAAACTTACTTTCTGAGAAATTCCCTGTTTTGGTCTTAGGAAATAATTTTGGTTGTTTGTTTAAATAACGATGACGTCATAAAAATTACGGAATTATGTAACTGAGCTGGCGTAATTCCGTTATACAACTTCAATCAATTACGCCCAGCTCTAGCCCTAACTCATAAAATACTCCATTTAAACCAAACCTTTATTGTTGTAAAAAGTTATAACACAATAAAGAACTTGACTGCTTGTATAAAATAAAGGTGAGGCTAATAAAATACTCCATTTAAACCAAACTTTCACTGTTGTAACACGTTGTCACACAATAAAGGACTTGACCGCTTGTATTTTCAGTGTTCACTGTTGTAACACTTTGTTTGTCAGTGTTCACTGTTGTAACACTTTGTCACACAATAAAGGACTTGACCGCTTGTATGAAATAAGGGTGAGTCTAATAAAATACTCCATTTAAACCAAACCTTCACTGTTGTAACATGTCTCGAAGACGTGTAGTTGTTGGGGGTGTTGTGTGAAGGTGAAGACCTTGATCAATCGATCCAACGCGACCACGATCCGATCTCGACTCAATCTTACTCCTCTGACATCCGACGTGAACGCCAATTCAATCACAACTTTCTTCTTCAAGTCATCCCATATCATAACTGGAGAAAAGAGTGTTTTTTAAGACATACTGATGTGCAATCTAAGATACTTTTTTAGGTGATCCTCGATCATTATTTGAGGATAATTTTTTTGATGACAGGATAGTGTGGGAGGTTAATATTTTTGATGAAATACTGATGTGCAATTTTAGATACTTTTTTCAGTTTGTATTAGATCATAACTGGAGAAAAGATGTGTTTATAGATGGCAGGGTGATGTGCAACCTTGCATACTTTTTTCAGGTTGTACCAGGTCATAACTGGAGTATACAATTTTTAATGAATGGCCAATGTGGGAGTATACATTTTTTGATGACATACTGATGTGCTATCTTAGATACTTTTTTCAGGCTGTAACAGATTATAACTGGAGAAAAATATTTTTTGATGACATACTGATGTGCAATTTTAGATACTTTTTTCAGTTTGTATTAGATCATAACTGGAGAAAAGATGTGTTTATAGATGGCAGATGGTGATGTGTAATCTCAGATACTTTTTCAGGTTGTACCAGGTCATAACTGGAGTATAAAATTTTTAATGAATGGCCAATGTGGGAGTATACATTTTTTGATGACATACTGATGTGCAATTTAAGATACTTTTTTCAGGTTGTAACAGATCGAAACTCTTTTTTTCTAAATGTGCAGTGTGAGCCAAAATTTCTCTAGCCCACCAGTGTCTATAGATTGTACAAATTGAAAATCAGATCTGATAATCCACACCCTGCAATACCTCCAGCAACTTGACAGTGGTGTATTACTTTGCACCTGAGCAAGCCACTTTACATTGCTCCAAGTCGGTGAAATATAATGAGTCGTATTAATTGAAAGTCATGTCTGATTACCCATACCCACACTAGGGATGCACAAACTAGAATATCTTGGTATTCTAGAATAGTTATTTCGAATCCAGAATATCGAATCCTATTCTATATTAAAAAGCAAACTCCAGTTAAAGTGGCAAGATCGTCAAAAATTCCTGCTTCAGCTGACTACCTCTTTGGCCAGTGTGATTACATACTTATAATCATAGGCGGCGACTTCAGTAAAATGTTACCGTTGCGCGAAATTGTATGACATCACAATCGGCCCTATGCCTCGAACTAACTCGGATAGAACTATAATACTAACGATTTACAAAGCTAAAAGATTAAGCCAGGAGTTTAAGTGTTTAATCTAACTACTTCCCCCGCTGAAATATTGCATGGTTATACGCTGCTCAGCGTCAACAATAGGGAAAGAATATACCAAATATTTATGTGTCTGCGAGGGCTGTGCAAGAACCCAGATTCTTATAACGGTTAACTGATCAAAGAAAAAAACCGTTAACCGTTAACCGATGTTACCTACTGTTCTCTCTAGCTAATACTTAGTAATGGGGAAAACGGGAGTGCGTCGTCAGTGGTCCTGTATTGAATCTAGGTCAACGTAACCCTAGGTCAAACCGCCGATCAAAGCAATAAACACCGCTGGAAAAGCGGCGCTGCGGTTAGACGATTTAATGTGATAATTATTTAAATGCGCAGGGAATTTTTTGCGTTATTATAAAACAAACATTGCGGCGCAACGGCGGAAGTCTGCGCGCTTATAATATCCGTTGTAATCAACGCTGTTGCAATATGTACAATGGAAATAAAAAGGAACTCCATGCAATTATAGTTTCTTAATGTGCAATGTATATTATTTCGAATCCAAATATTCGAAATAAACGTAATATTTGGATTCGAATCCTACGGGATTCGAATCCGGAAGATTCGATATTCTAGTTTGTGCATCCCTAACCCACACACTGTAATAGCTCTACCAACTCGATTGTGGGCATGAGGTGTATTACTTTGCACCTACATAAACCACTTAATATTGCCTTGCAGGCACTTTATGTATACTTAAGTAAAATAAGTAAAATAACGTTATCATAAAAATTAATGTTTTCTAGTCACTTGGCTAATTAGCGTTTTGAACTAAACAGTAGTAAGATCAAAACCAGTCGGCTGTGTGCATGCCACTTGTGAATCACAAGTTGTGATCAAATGTTTAACATAAAATCATCGTGTTTAACATACTGCAAAATCAAATGTTAAGCAAAACTTAATTTTACTGTGATTACGACCTCTCTGTTGTATTGTACCCTAGAATAAAAAGTAATATTCGATATTGCTATATCTGATTCAAACGTACCTTTATTCTTGGGAAACTGTGGTGAGGTTCCAGACCCAACCATGGCCAGGTAATTACATCTGAACAACATCTCAACATGAGTTATCCCACATTTGTTGTCAGCGAAATCTGATGGAGGAAATAAAGTTACAACGAAGTTGAGAAGAAATGTTAAAAAATGATTATTGTTATTGTGTATTGTGTAGTCAACTGGTTTTAATGTAAATAATAACTTGCATATGCTGTAGTATATAAAAATGGTTGAGCTTTCTGAAAATTTTCTGAAAATCAAACTTTCTGAAAATATATGAAAATGATCGAGCTGTTTTTTGTAGTAAAAATTAAGTAGAAATTGTGGCCGTTGTGAAATTTACTTAAAATGTCTGGGAAACTATTTTCAGGTTCTAATTTCTTTGCTTAGGTTTTATGAGTGTTGGCTTAAAAAACATAGGAAAACCATCAAAATCACCACGTGCTTGGACAGTTAATTTTAAGTTCAAGTCACTTAGGGCAGCGGTTCCCAAACTGGGCGAAAGCATGCGGAAGTTGCTGCATTTATTATATTGTTTTCTCACAAAAAATTACAGTACATGTGTTAGTTGGAGATGTATGAGCCTGGTATGCAACCCCATACAATATTCGTTTTACTTGATAAAAATCCATTGTTCGGTGTTAACTGCTACTATTTGCTAACTAACGTTGCATTGTTTTCGAATAATGGTTTGTCAAATAACTGCTTTGCATTGATTGACTGTTCGTCACTTCAGTGAATAGTTTTGAAGAATTTGAATGGTTATCAAAGTGCTTACTAGTCTTGATATACAATATACATTACTTGCAGTTTAAAATTTTTGGCTTTATGGGGGAGCCGCAAGGTTTAATAAGTTTACAAAAGGCGCCGCCAACAAAAAAGTTTGGGGCCTGCTGACTTAGGGTATATCATTTGAATCCAGTGAATAAATGGGTTGAATTGAAACAATACGAAGGTCTCGAGCGTATGCAAGACTGTCCATGTGATAACATTACACGTTTTTTTCCACCAATATTAATAAAGACTAGTATCACATTTATAAAAAATAACAAAAATATGATAAAAAATTGATGAGTTGATAAGGAATAATTAAAAACTATCATTTAAAACATCATTGAATAGTAAAAATTTCTTTATGGCGATACAGTTTCTTTTTTGAACTAAAAACTACTGATACTGTGAAGTAAAACTAATATTAAGATGATATTCTACTGGATTTAGACACTGTACCATCTAAAGTGGGATTATGTGAAAGACATGTTTATATAAAAATAGCATTTCCCTAGACATAAATACCAATACTATACTGAGTCTTATAATCATATATATATAATATAAAACGAAACAAAAAGCAGTCCCAGACATTTTAAGTAAATAAATCAAAAGGCAGTGCAAATATAAGTACCGTATGTCTCAGGCAATGTATGAGACTTAGTGGTATTTTTACTGTTTGAAAACTACCGGTACCTATGTTTGCACTAATTGTGCACCATTATAAGTAAAATAAAACCACATACCAGTATACATTGTATGTTAATAATTTAAACAAAATCGTATTGATGAAAATGAAACAAAAAGCAGTGTAAATATAAGAATGTAGGCAATGTATGAGACCGTATTTATTTAGTGGTATTTTTACTGCATTAAAACTACCAGTACCTATGGTTGAACTAATTGTGCACCATTATAAGTGAAATAAAAACATATAACAGTAAACATTATACATTAATATTTAAAACAAAATCTCATTGATAAAAATTACCTTGTCTTTCTTTCTCCTTTAATGGGTGGGTGTTGTAAACACGGAAACCATTGGACATCCCACACACAAAACAACCTGGAAAAAGTGGATCGGGAATAAAAATAATGCAATAGAAACCAGAAGCAATAGTATGTGCTATACTACTGTTATTATGTTACTCATTTAGCAAACACATAAACTATACCACACATAAGGCAACCTGTAAGGAATAGAAAAAATAAGTATATCTGGTAGGTCAACACTTAAAGAAGGAAAACAGGAAAGGAGAAAAACGGCAGAGTAAAATTACGGAAACTAATTTAAACCCTGCCATAAACACTAATCTTAACCCCAGAACTAACCCTAACTCCTTAGCGTAAGTCAAAAGTGTAGCGTACCTGGACTATGTGCATACGATACACTACAGAATACTACAAAACTTTAACAAAATCTGTTTATTTACCACATTTACAACTTTCAATGTGAACCTTGTCCCTGAACTTGCATCACTAGCTTGTCGAAAATGTCTCGTTGATAAAAACATATCACTGCTGTTTATAACAATCAAAAACAAATAAAAGTTTCGCAAATTGTTGATGTGCTTGCGGACTCATTTAAACCTTCCACGAACTCATTTGAGACCGTGGACTCGGGTTGGGAAACACTGGTTTAACAGTTTGTAATAAACCATGCTGGAATAAACGAAAACAAAGCTATGTTGAAACTTTCAGGCAAATGTGGACATTTCAGACAAAAAATATAAATATATTAAAAAAAATAAAAAGGTTTTATGATTTGCATGTTTCTAAAAACATGGCAGTACTGTGACCAAAAATAACCAAGTAAAAGCAGATTGCCAGAATAAAACAGTTACAATATTGATGTAAAGACAAATTTTTTTTAAATCAGGGTGATCATGTCGGTAAAAATGTATTGAATTTGAATGGTTTGATATCATAGGCAAAAAAAGAACTATGTTTAAATATTTAGGAAAGTTTGATTTATTTATTTTTTGCACCAGTATTTACAAAATGGCAAACGAATAAAATCACGACACAGAAACGGGAAAAGACGGCATAAAAAACAGTCGTACACGTCAAT
>CH002967.1:754947-765350 GCA_000149265.1 Ciona savignyi
CTAGCTAGTCGGTTCTTGCACCCACCATCCAGTTATGGGGGCTGTTCTAATGTGTGGTATGACTGAAACGTTTTTGTTTTAGTTTTAGCAGAACACATGAAACTCATCTGCTAAATGCCTTGTCCAAGTACACAATGGTCTAGCAAACCCCCAGTTTTGCACTTGCAACCTTTTGGTTGAAAGTAAACACACTAACCAACCAAGCTGATTGGAGGGAAATTTGTTCCAAACTGGTAAATCAATAAACCACACTAAACTCCTGTTGTTTGAGTTAGCTAAGTAAGCTGTAGTTTCAAACAACCAGTCCAATAAATTAGCTTGATGGGTTAACTAATTTAAGCCTTAAAAGGATCATTATTCGAGCGCCCTGAAAATATCTGATATAATCGTCAAATCGTGTCTTAAAGACAGCTGACTAAATGCTTAACCTGGATAGATGCTAGATCATCATATGTAAAAACCCCAAAATTTCTCCATTTGGCCACAGCAAATGCTGGACAGTGGCCAACATGGAAGATGAAGGTATATGATCAGACGCCAGTTTAAATGGGCAGTGAAAATTAAAAAATGGATATAATTACCACTAAGCAGTCAATCCACATTTCAAATTATGTTACCTCTGTTTTAACTTTTTCCATAAAACCAAGTTGCACAGCAAACTTTCCTTTCGTCCCTTGCAGTGCAGAAGTTATAACTCGTGTGTGAGTGTGAAGCATTGCCCAATCAATCAATCAATCAAACATATTTTATTTGTTAAACGCACAGAAAACAAAAGAATAAACAATACGAAAATAAATAACCTGAAGTTTAACAAGGAGACACCGAGAAACCATGCGGTTATCAAAGCAGGTGCCACCTTATAATAAATGTAAATTAAAATATAAAGATAAATAAATAAGAAATAATCAGAATAGCAGTGTGAAAAATTTGTGCAAAAACATTAAAATGACAAAAAAACTTTAACAAAACCCTAAAAAAACAAAACAAACAAAATGCATAATGAATATATAACAGTGATTTACAATGAGTTAAAGAGATCGAAGTGAGAAAAATCTAAATTAATTAAGTTACAATATTGCTAAGACATTGGACAGTGACGGTATAATATTTAAGTAATATAAGTCAGCAAATATTGATTCTTTAATTGTTTTTTAAAGGAAAACCATCCTAATTTTTTCAAAGATACATCTATTGCAGTCCATGCTACTGGACCACAGTACCCTATTGAATTTTGACCTAATAATGTATGAAAAAAGGAACAAAATAATCATGATGTGCCACTTGTCTAGTGATATGATTATGAGCACAGTACAAAGGTTGGAATATATAATTAAACGAATCAGGGAGAGTTTTGGTATGAAACTTGTACATTAGCTTTCCCATCTCCAATTTATAGATATCACACAGTTTCAGTATTTTAAGATCACTAAACAAAGGGGTGACATGGCATCTTGCAGGACTGTAAGACATTGCACGAATGATTTTATTATGTATTACATTTAATGGATAAAGGGTTTTTTTATTAGAAGCACCCCAACAGACTATAGCATATTGTATTTGAGAGTAGACTAGAGAGTAGTAAATATTCAGCAGAGTTTTGATATCAACATATTTACGCAGTTTGAACATTATACCGCAATATCTAGCTAACTTTTGTGAAAGATTAAGAATATGGCAGTTCCAATTGAGCTTTTCATCCAACAGGACACCCAAATATTTGGCTGATTGAGATCGAATAATTTTGTTATTATTAATATTTAAGTGGAAGTCATTAATGCCTATTGGCTTTAAATTTCCGGTGAATAGTACATATGACGTTTTACTATAATTTAGAGAGAGTTTATTAGATCGCAGCCAATCGTCTATTGCAATCAGTTCAAGGTTCACTTTTGCTTGAAGTTCATAAGGACATTTGCTTGACATACACAAAAAAGTGTCATCAGCAAATAGTTTGGTGATAAAATTTGAAACTAAAGGCAAATCATTAATATACATTAAAAAAAGTAGCGGACCTAAGGTAGACCCTTGGGGTACACCACACAAGACAGGTTTAATACCTGAGCGAACATTATGAACAAATGTATATTGGGATCTATTGGTCAGGTAGTTTTTAAATAAATCTAACGCAACGCCACGTATTCCATAGCAGTGTTCAAGTTTAGCTAGAAGTTTAGAATGGTCAACTGTATCAAAAGCTTTTGATAGATCAATAAAAATACCACAGCTATAAAGACCTTTGTCGGTGTTAGATAACAACATATTGGTTATATCAGCCACAGCAAGAGTGGTTGAGCAGTTTTCTCGGAAGCCATATTGATGATTTGAGAGTAACTTATGCTTATCAAGATATTTAATTAAACGATTATACAATAATTTTTCAAAAATTTTATTAAACTGCGACAATAGCGATATGGGTCTATAGTTTGTGCATAAGTTGTCTGAGCCATTTTTAAAAATGGGAATAACTTCTGCATTTTTTAAAAAGTCAGGATATATCCCTTGCTTCACACAAGTATTAAATATTTCACTTAAGATGGGAGATATTATAGAATTTGCAAGTTTAATAAATTTGGTAGGGATGTCTTCATGACGAGTTCCCTTTTTTACATCCAAACAGTTTATAAGGGAAAATACTTCATCTGGCGTTGATGGAGATATAAAAAAGGAAGACGATTTTCTGAATGGTTTTAAAGGCACATGATTAGTAGGAGGTTTGATCTTAGATGCTAGATTTTTCCCAATGTCCACAAAAAAATCATTAAATTTATTAGCAACATTTATTGGATCCGATGTCACATCAGATGCAGTAATTCCTACACTTTTACTTATAGTCATCGTAGGAGATTTAATTTGAATAAGTTCGCGGATTAGTTTCCATGACCTACCAATATCATTTTTACTCCTAGAAAATTCATGTTTGTAGTACATTTGTTTGGAGATTTCCAGGAGATGGTTTAATTTATTTCTATAGACCTTAAATACAGAATATTTTTGAAGATTAGGTTTATTTTTAACGATGGAGGAGAACATACTATTTTTGTTTTTTATGGATTGTAACAGACCTTTAGTGATCCATGGTTTGTTTAGAAGTCGTCGCTTTTTCCTACTAATAGATCTTAATGGAGCATGTTTATCTACAATCTCATTAAAAACACTAAAAAAATTTTGCAAAAGACAATCACCAGAATACTCTGGTGGTTTATGAGAAAGTAGATTGCAAAAATTATAATATAAATCACTTAAAAATTCCTCTGCTTCAAAAAATCTCAAATCTCGCATTTTATACTTGTTTCTACTATATGCGACGCCAGCAGACTTTACTAATATAAAGGTAGGAAGGTGATCTGATATATCAAAAATTGCTATACCACTGGTAATGTCGCTTGAAAGATTATTTGTATACAAGTGGTCAAGTAATGATACACTGCTACCTGATATTCTTGTTGGTTTGTTTATCAAGGAAGAATGACTAGATATCATGAATGACTAGATATCATGTTTATGTAATTGCGTATATGGTTATTTGAATCGTATTGGAGCAGATCAATATTAAAATCACCACAAATATAGTAGGATTTATCTAGATCATTTAAATTATGAAGCGTTATGTCGAATTTATCCTGAAATGTTTCAAAACAGTAAGATGGGTGCCGATAGATTACACCTATAATACAAAATTTACTTTTTAGCTTAACTTGAATCCACATGTCTTCACAATTATCAATATTCATAGCTAAATCATTTCTAACTGAGTAAATAAGGGTCTGTTTTATAAAGAATCCCACACCACCAGCATGAGTGGGAGTATCTACATGGACAAAATTATAACCTGACAAACCTAGTGATGATAATATATTCATATTATGGGACATTATCTTAGTTTCGGTTAGAGCAATTACATCAGGCAGGGAATCTAAACTTGTTAAGTAAGCATGCAGTTTGGAAACATTTTTTTGAAGACTTCTTATGTTTAAATGCAGTAATGAAAAATCCCCAGGTTTAAGTGAACTCATTAAACCTTTGTACTGATCAATATCACTATAGTGACTTTCAGGACTATTGAGGTAGGCTTCAGGGCCAGATTCAATTATTGTTTTTAAGACATTAGTAGAATCAACATTTGCAAGCATCAGTTCGGAATTATTTAAAGTTTGAAATGGAAAGTTATTCATTAAACAGTTGCAACAAAAATATGTGTCAGAAGACAAACTATACTTTTTAAATTGATCCTTTGTTAATTTTGTGCATAAAAGGTGTTGCCAGGTTAAACATATATCACATTGAATGCAGTTTTGGTTTGATTTACATGGTTTTGAACAATTTAGACATGGATATCGAATTGATTGATGGATGGAATTATTATAACTAGTAGAGCGAGATTGTACTATATTAGCCATTAGATAAATTTAAATATATGTAAACAAAATATTCAAATATGTTTAATTTAGGAGTAAATATGTTCAATCTCATTCCAATTGATATCCAAACCTGTTTGAAGAAGGTCTTCAGGAGAGTCAATGTGTTTCCAGGTGTTATTTAATTTTAAAGCAATTTTCCCATTTGTTGTTCCCACAGCATCAACTTCGTTGAGGTTTTTGAGATAGTGAAAAAGTTTAAATCTAATTGGAGTAAGATCTTCATTGATATATATTTTTTTTTTGTTGCAGATTTTTTCTTTTCCTCATGAATTCCTGTCGTTTTTTGAAAGACACAAATCTAATAATAATTGGGGCGAATTTTGCCATCTCGTTTTTTCCCCACTCTGTGCACTCTTTGGATGTCATCACTGCTAAGCTTTATTGACAGATCTTGAGCAATCTGCATCGATCTTGTTTCCCCGTCATCGATGTTATCAGTTACCGATTCCCGAATGCCATATATTCTAATGTTTTCTCTTCTACCATATTGTTCAAGTTTATCGAGCTTGTACATATATGTGTTTAAAGAATTTCGCAATTTGGCATTTTCTTCTTTAGTTTTAGCTAATTCATTTTTCATAGCACCTAATTCTTTTCTGAGTTGCATTACTTCATTTTTAGTTTCAGTTGTGCTTTCTTTGATAACTTCAACATTATCTTGAAGTTCATCAAGCATGTTTAGTTTTGTTTTCATTTCTTTTAGTTCTTGTAACACATCTTTCAATTGTTTAGCAGCCATATTTCACTTAATATATTTTCTTATTCGAATAGAATCCTTATTGGTGAACCTTATTCAAATTATATAAAGTTCTTTAATTTTAAAACCTGTTGAGTGATTTGAAACTATAATTCTAAGGTAAAGAATTAATTATAACCCTGCCGCAAACACTAATCTCAACCCCAAAATCGAATGCCACGTTTTACTCCAGCCTTTATAATTAGTTAATTACCATACTGTCATAATCTATATTTTTGTATGCAGGTTCCCACCTTCCCTCTTTTTCTCCATCAAGTTTTACCATTTCTTACTACTTCTACGTTATAAAGCGGGCTATTAATGTGCAATCTACCAACGAAAATTCTTACCTGAGGTTTAGCCAACCATATCATTGGTTATTATGGGTTTATTTTGTCCTAATGTAGACCCTTGGTGAGTTTTATCATACCTCATGTGGCGTTACCTTTATTTTTATACCGTGCTGACTACCATTTTTGTGTTAAAATATTAGGTGTAAATGTTTAACTTACAAGTTTAATAAATGAAATTAAATGGGATTTATAGCGTTCTTGGTTACCACTACCATAGAAAACCCGTACTTGTGCGACTAGTGGCCAGTGTCTACTTTTTTAATTTTTGGTTGACGTAAAAAGAACATACCTAGCAGAGTAAAAAAAGAAAAATCCTTGCAGATAAAATTATGTATGAAAAAAAAACATATTGTTAAACCGGTCATTGCCAGATTGCTGTACCCACAGTCGCGACATTGCATTCATATTGGAATATGAAACCGAGTTTACAACGCTAGTTATATTCTTGTGATTAATATGATAAAGCTTAATATTAAGTAACCATATCGGTTTAAATAGATCGCAGTTTTGTGTCGTGAATTAATATCGAAATGTTTTTAAAATTAGTGCATACAGTATGTGGATGTGATCGTTCACGTGTATATCGGGATTTCCCCTATGACGAGTCTTCTGTTTACGCTTAGGACTAGTTTAATGTTGTTATTTTAGTTCGGCTCTTAACTAACGATTACAAAATTGCACTGATCTGATCTTTTAAGATGGATGAGCCTGGATTGAGAAATAGTACGTTGCTATCTTTCCTAGCGTTTTTCACTGTGTTGTGTGTAATTGTTTTGCCTTGCATATTAATTCCATGGATATTGTCCTTACATTTGCACACAAATTATGGTAAGTCGTTTACAATCCTATAATTTGTGTAAAATATTTAATTTATTGATTGATCTGCTTTCCTTTTTAATAGGCTGCAGCTCAAAATCAATATTTTGTACTGATAAGTTTGCCTCTGCTGGCCGAATAGAAATAGCTCATTGATCATTGCCTCGCCATTCAGCTAAAAGGTTGTAGGATCAAAACTCGGCACTTTTTATAGTCTATTGGCGAAGGCACCTGATGGATAACATGAACAGAGTAAATTATTGGGTTGTAGGTTTACTAAAACAGATAAATGTCTCAATCATATACATCCAGCTTTGATTGCTCAGGTAACCCGGCAATGGATGCAATGAAAACTAACTTTTCAATAGCGTCTTAAGATTAGCAAGCTGTCGGCTTTTAAACCCATCTATTAAATCCACTCAAAAGTAAACAGCACCTAAGAATATTTAGCATCCAAATAAATCAGCACTCGGATTTAGTAATGAATATGAAAAAGTCTGTTATTATCTGCAAAACCTGCTCCTAATCTATTATTTTATGATCATCGGCATATGCTCTTATGAACCAGTATGGAAAGTACGGCAGCTGCACACTCGAGTTTTTTTTACCCCCGCGTCTTTGCACACTTGGGTAATTTCACACACGCTCTCAAGCTGGCGATGTTTAAACATAAACAACGTATAATTTCCAACAAACCTGTAAACCTACCTCTGAAGGTAATTTACTGTCAGTACGTTTTTTGTTACGTAGATAGATACGTTACCTGACGGACACAAAAAAATGAAGATAGAATAATATGTTTTTTTAAAGATTTTTGTAAAACAGTAATAAAAAGGAGATTGTGTGCACACTTGAAGTGTGCACTCCTAGACGTTTGCACACTGCACACTTAAATATTTGCTGCGTGCACACTCGAGATCTCGGCGAAAATTGACGTACTTTCCATACGGGCTTATGAAGCCTGTAAAAATCTGCCATATGAACAGACAAGATGTTCTAATAAAAGTTCTGCCAATATAGATGATATAATTTACCTAAGCAAAAAAACAAAGCAAAAGTAACAACTTTCATCCTAACGAGCGAAATTCGGAAATTTTCTGAAATTTCCTATTCCATTGTTAATATTTGGGCTTTCTGTGTTTAAGACTATATTACAACTATTTGCATTAAGTGCTTTACCTCATTTATTTATTTCTTAGATGGGTTTGAAAGCATTTCACCGAAGCGGTTGTTCGTAAGCATCTCTCTTCCCGTCATTGTGGCTATTTATGAGCTGAGAAAGAAGAATTTATCGTTGTCTGGTATATTTGCAGGTATGTTATTATATGTGCACGTGTCCTTTTCATGTATATGTGCCTTATATACTCCATATTATAAATAAAGTCAATTCGTTTTTTATTTTCAAGTTAAATTATTAGCAACAATTTATTCCGAAAATATTGCCCTCCACTTGCATCAATGTATTTTCCACTTTTATTTATTTATTTTAATGTGGTTTTAGCAGCCACTCGATTTGGCCAATACGGATTCTTGTTCTTTTTAAAATCAAAAATCACGAAAACATAATATAACCCAGAGTTTTAATTTAGTAAATGGAAGCAACAATCACCACAACAATTTTTCTAAATACAAAATGAGTAAGTAACAAAATTTATAGGAGCGTAAACTTAAAGTCAAGATGGCAATAATATAGCTAAGTGTTAAAGGTTTATCTAATCCTCTAATCCAGCGGTTCCCAAACTGGGCGCCGCGGCGCCCTGGGGAGCCGCAAGACTTTGCCAGGGGCGCCATGAAAGCATGCGGAAGTTGCTGCATTTATTGTTTTTCTCACAAAAAAATTACAGTGCATGTGCGTTACACCAGTAGAACGTTAATTGGAGATGTTTGAGCCTGGTGTGCACCCCCACACACTGGCATACAGTATTCGTTTTACTTGTAAAATCCATTGTTCGGTGTCATCTCCCACTATTTGCTGGTAACGTGGCATTGTGGTTTGTCAAATAACTGCTTTGCATTAATTGACTGTTCGTCACTTTAGTGAATAGTTTTGAAGAATTTGAATGGTTATCCAAATGCGTGCTAGTCTGGATATACAATATACAATACTTGCAGTTTGAAAATTTAAGCTTTATGGGGGAGCCGCAAGGTTTAATAAGTTGTCAAAAGGCCGCAAGCAACAAAATTTTGGGAACCGCTGCTCTAATCTATGGGTTTAACTAATCCTCTATATTATTTTAGAATAACTATTTATCCTATATTGTGCATCGCTAAGTGTAAGGGTTAAATCCAATCTCCTCATTCCACAAACAACAGCACTCTAAACAGTCATCTTGTCTGATCATCCACGCACTATATTAGCTCCAGCAATTCACCTGTAGATGAAAGCTGTATAACTGTGAAAATGAACAAGCCACTTTCCACTAATCCAACCTGGTTCAGTTTAATGTCCAAATTAAAGGTCATTTCTGATTTAGGATCTTAATTTAGATAAATTAAACACATTGCGACAGTTCTAGAACTCCATAAGATAAACTAAAAACAACTAATCCTATTCTTAAAACATTAAACTTTCCAGCTGTATTTATTGGTTTAATCATGACAATCGCCAACGCAAGTTTCATTTCGTGCATTCTGATTTTCTTCTTCACATCTTCGAAGTTGACAAAGTTTCGATCAAAACGAAAAGCAGCTCAAGACTCAGAATCACAGCAAGGTTAGTTTAGTAGGGATTTGATTTATTCCGTCTTTATCTTTTCATCAAATATCCTATAAAATGGTTGTCTGCATTTGACCATACTGCTTCGAAGCGCGTGTTTGAAGCAAAATAATTTGTTTAAAAACTGCCCTATTTCCAGTAGTCTGGCAGTGGGTACAAGGTAATTATTATTCATCTGACAAAGGTCGTTATCCAATTTAGGGACAAAGTGAGCACCGATCGCAGGCATGAGACAAAAAGGATTGGATATTCGTGTTTATCCCCGTGAATGGGAAAACCAAGGAGGTTATCACACAGGCAATCGTCAGATCACCTCGCGCCCACCGTCGGGTTACCGGAGCTATTGCAGTGTGTTGTATATGATTCACATATTTCTTAAATTTGGTAGAACCCATTAATCCGCTGGGTTCAGGCAAATGTCCGTAAAGTGCCTTGCCCAAGGACACAACCGACTAGCTAGCGACCAGTTACGCACCTGTAACCTTTCGATTGAAAGACGTCACAGTTAACCAACAGACTAACTGACCGTACAAACAAATCTAACTATGATATGGCAAAAACTGTAATAATGCAAATACCCCATTCATGGTAACGTCCTATCCCATCTAGGTTCAACTCGTTCAGCCGTCCACGTATTAAACAACGGTGGAGTCCCATGTGTGCTAGCAATGCTGTACATAATAGAAGCTGGTTGCAAGGAGTCAGATGTGGATTTCCACAATCCAACATTGTTCATTAGGTATGGAATGCTCATTCTGAATTTTCTAAAAAAAATTGTAATTTTTCTGCATATATTTCATATGTAATCAACATTTTTGCATTCTACTGTTTGATAAAGTCAGCATGGGCAGCATGAAGGAATTTTGGTCAATATACGGCCCGTAAAGGGATTTTGGTCCGGCCCACAGACTGTATCTAACCACACCCTGTAATTAAGATATTAAATACTGTTCATGTAATAATCCGGCCCACCAAGAACTTCATATTCCCACATCTGGCCTGCTCACTAGAGAAGTTGATCTCCCCTGAATTAAGTAATTCTAGTCTGTAAGTTAAGTCCGTTAAACATTGTTCATTCGGTAAGGCATGGATTGAATTGTTTTTGCTTGTGTTATTTATTTGGATTACAGTTATTTTTCTTGTTATTGTTTTGGTTAGGGATGTCTTTATCTGAATCAGTATGTTTTTTAAAACCATTTTTAAATCAATAATTTCAGTTAAGTTTATTTAAAAAATTCTTCAGGGCTGTACATTATTGAGTTTTTGTCTAAATTAATTTAGTTTGCTTTTTATTGTTCTTTCGCTTAGGTTTGGTGGCCGTGTCCGCTATATTTATTAAATTATATCCTATTTTTAATGACATG
>CH002967.1:783137-794075 GCA_000149265.1 Ciona savignyi
TACTAGCTGGCGACCAGTTTCGCACCTGCAACCTTTCGATTGAAAGGAGACGCAGTTAACCGTTAGACCAACGGGCCGGACAGTGTTAATACTTCTTTTGTGAAATACGCGGAATAGAAACCGAATACTTACCGGTATTTCCTGAATACACGTTGAGACAGCCATTTTCATGTATCATAAAAGCCGGTAACTGTTAAATGTAAATTGAACTTCCCAAAACCACCAAATTATATATTCTCACAATAGAAATCAAATTTTTCTACGTTTTAAGTTTTGAAAAGAACCATAGATACTACATTAACGTAGTATCTATGAAAAGAACGTTAATGTAGTATCTATGAAAGAACATAATTTGTTCCTGAATCTTGATTGTGACTTGTGACTGTCAGGCTATGTTGCACTGCCATCTTCTACAGAATTTTTAGTAATATCAACAGCATAAATTGTAAGATAACACATTATCGATATGCAAAAACTCAACATTTTCTAAAATAAGCCTAGGGGAATTACCCATAAAAAACGTCGAACTTTTTTCCAGAAAATAACTTTTTCCCAGCACAATGCTTAACAAAATGTTCCAATCAGATTAAAGTTAAAAGAGTTGGTGAAAAGTTATCTCGTTAACCAATTTGATTCTAAATACAATAAAATATTATCTGGATATATCCCATAAAATAAGATATCTCCAGCCGGTTTGTTAAATGCGTTGTCTTTCAATCGAAAGGTTGCAGGTGCCAAACTGGTCGCTAGCTACTCGGTTGTGTCCTTAGGCAAGGCACTCCACGGACATTGCAAATTGAAGGAACGTGTCTATTTTATACAACACACTGCAATAGATCCGGTAACCCGACGGTGGGCGCGAGGTGATCTGACGATTGCTGGTGTGTTAACAACCCCCTTGGTTTTCCCATTCACGGGGATAAATATGATTATCCTATCCTATGTCCCCGAATCATGATTGCTCCACACGCATGCATTTTTTCTGACATTCGTCAGTTTTTTTTTTTAACCGGGCTTATAGTTTCGAACCCATTACAGGTTCATTGCTAAGACCGTTTTTTTATGTAAGTCGGAGTCGTCAAATTTGATTAAAACTTCAAGATATTCTAAAAAATTGAAACCAAGAATTAAAAAGCCTACATTACGGAAGATTTAAAGCCAAGAATAAAAAAGAACTTTCTCTTTTTCGCTATTTTTTTCGTATTCTTCGATTCCCAGTTTGGAAAATGTTCTGTGTGCTACACAAGATGCCTTTCTTCCAGGTTCTACTATTTGAGTACCGTATAGTAGGGACGCGGCTTTTCCTCTTAGGAATAACATAATGAGACCGTATTCTGCGATATTTACCAGACGACCAACAAAAAATTAACTATCATTTGTCACTCGCACGAGTTGTTGAAAACGCATTCGGAATTTTTTCATCAAGGTGAAGAATGTTTCGCAGACCAATTATTGCGGAACCCAAAAAAGTGATTGCGATAACCAAAGCCTGCTGTTGATTACACAACTTTCTCCAAGCCCGTGGAAAAATATGCCCATCAACGTTTGTTGACCGAGAAGATGCCGAAGGTAATGTTATACTGGGAGACTGGAGGTCAAGCGGAAGCATTCTGCAACCTGTAGGGCGCACAGGAAGTAACACTTATCCTCAATCAGGTTCTGATATTTGGAACAAATTAAAATAATATTTTATATCAAACGTTGGTGAGTTTACTGGCAGTATCGAGTCATTAAAATGCAAGTGTTTTTGCGAAAATTGGTAAAAAGTAAATTAGCCTACTAAAATACAATTCGAAAAATTAGCGCTATGTCCTATGTTGTCAACTTGTATTTTTATACATTTTACCGCGAGACTATTTTTTTCAAAAATAATTTTGTAACTATAAGAGAGTGTCAACCACATGTTTTACCACCACTATTTGTAAAACACATCTTGTACGATATGTATATACATATGCGAACAGGATCCCTAACCACCATATGTATTTTATACACCGGGTATGTAGTTTTTTTCTGCATGCATAAACGCATGGGTCCCTGAGGTAACAATCCGATATTGATATTAATTTTTATTTCACAATATATGCAATATATGTTATTGTCAGATATGTGCACGTCAGGTTTATGTTATTTAACATTCCAGAAAGTTTTAACCGGACTGCAATAGTTTTGTTTTTGCAAGCATAAACGCATGGTAGTTATAAAATCAAACTTCTTTTCCATGTTTAGTTAAAAAAGAACAAGCGTTTTAGTTTTACAAACATTTTACCACAAATGTTTTAAATTTATGCCTCTTGACAAGCGCTGTAGTAAAATGAAGGTAAATTCCCAAAACATTCCGATTAAGTTTTTTATTATTTCGGGGAATTCCCCTGGGCGTAGTAGATTAATTTCTGTTTTCGGTATCGGAGTTATGTTAGCAAAGTTAGATGTTTGTTAGATAATCTAACAAATAGTTTTAATCCGCTTTGGCGACTCCTTGAAGATGTCGGGGCGATATGGCATGCCTGTTACAATCATGGTCTAGAAACAAGTCGTAATTTTTAGGGTATTTTGAATTAAAAAAATACCGTTTTGGTTCTTTACCTCCCAGGGAAATTCCCCTGGGTATATTACCCCAAAAAAATTTGGTTTCTGCATATCTAGACCATGTTGTCTAACAAATGACAAAGTTTCATTACGATTTCATTACCCCTTCTTGTAGATTTTGGAGCCACAAGATATGCCTGTCAAGCGTTTGACGCAACAAAAAAAACGGTCAAAAACAATATGTGTCCTATTTTTCCAAATGGGACCCATACTTACTTGAAGTAGAATTTCATTTTAGGGGGTTTTTCTTTTTCCACTTAATCCCAAAGCCGGCTCCCCCCTCAGTACTGGGTCGCGCTTGCACACTTTACACAAGTATTAAATAACATCAAATTTAATTAGTTAATTTTGATTTAAATTGTTTTTGTTGAAATTTATTTTTTTTAATGTAAGGTTTAACGGCCACGTCATTTTTTTCCCATAACTTGCAATGTGTCTAGTCACTGGCGTGTTTTAACTACTGTAGTTTTGCCGTTTCATCCTGTCTCCTTAATTTGTAACAAATGTTGTATTCTTCTTTATTGTAACGAAGGAGCAAAAAAATAAACTAAACTAAACTAAGTAGCCTATCTTTGGACGAGGTCTACACCTGTTGTAGGCCTAGTTTAGGCTATGCATTTTAGATCTACTTATTGCTAACCTGCCGACACAATTTAAAAGGTTATCTGCTGGCTTGCTTTCAACTGTCAACTTGTCCGGCCCGTTAGTCTGGCGGTTAAGTGCGTCGCCTTTCAATCGAAAGGTTGCAGGTGCAAAACTTGTCGCTAGCTAGTCGGTAGTGTCCTTGGGTATGGCACTTTACGGACATTGCCTGGACCCAGCGAATTAATTGGTTCTACCAAATTGAAGGAACGTCTCCATACATAACACACTGCAATAGCTCCGGTAAACCGACGGTGGGCGCGAGGTTATCTGAAGACTGCCTATGTGTTAATCCCCTTGGTTTACTCATTCACGGGGATAAACATAATTATCCTATATCCTTTCCCAACTAATATTGGCAAAACAGAAATATAATTTTTCCCGCCACGACCGCACGTGAAAGATATAATGTCTGACGCTACAGCAAAACCCAATCGCACAGCCGCACAAACGCAACAAAATCGACTGTGTGTATCAGTTAGCCGCGAACCACCAATTGAGATATTTCACCGCCAACCCCGTTCTGTGTGGAGCCGGCTTTTCACTGTTGGTCTACCGTTCGGCCGGTTGGTCTAACGGTTAAGTGCATCGCCTTTTAATCGAAAGGTTGCAGGTGCGAAACTGGTCGCTTGCTAGTCGGTTGTGTCCCTGGGCAGCGCACTTTACGGACATTGCCTAAACCCAGCGGATCAATGGGTTCTACCAATTTGAAGAAAAGTGTCTATCGTAGGCTATACAACACACTGCAATAGCTCCGTTAACCCCCTTGGTTTTCCCATTCACGGGGATAAGCATGATTATCCTATCCTACCGCTTTGATCGCCACAACACAACTAACTTAACCAAAAAGGCACAACCAAAAATACAAAAAATCTGGTAATTAAATAATCGACGAAACATGAAAATAAAGGAAAATTGGCAAGCGTTTAAAAATGCAAGAATTTAAATCAACGACATAAAAATAAAACTGATTAACAACAGTACGCTTACACTCAAGCGTGACGAAGCTCATTGTCCTACAGTATATGGTTTTAGAAAGTTTAATTTGCATATAACCGTAGTATACTGGTTTAGTATACTATGATTTAACAGTTAACAGTCTTACAGAAAAATAGAAAATGGCTGTCTCAAGATTGATTTGGGAAATTCCGGTAAGTATTCGGTTTTTATTCTGCGTATTGCACAATAGAAGTATTAAAACTATTACTGTTTTTACGGGACTTTTTCGACAGCAACGAACCATATCTAGTTTCACTTTTTTATGAACATACCGGAAATGGTAACGGTGATTAAATACCGTTTACTCTATGTTAGTCTAGACCAGTGATTTTCAACCTTTTTGCTTCACTGGAACCCCATGGAAACATTCTACTGACTTGAGAAACCCCTGTGCAATAATTTAATTTTCTTATGTAAAAAAAGCATTTAAATTTAATGTTTATTCATTTAAAATTAAAAGTTGCGGAACCCCTGGACTGTATTGGCGGAACCCTGGTTGAAAACCACTGGTCTAGACTCCTACCCTAATGCAGAGCAACACCAAAAGAAAAACTTCTCACTAAAACAATTGAAACTGATTATAACCCTGTTCCATACAGCAAACACTAATTTCATGCCCAGAAATAACGCTAGTCACCAGAAAGTGGTTCAATGTCACCACATAGTGATTAGGGAGGAGCAATTATCAAACCAGAATCTTTTGCCTTATTTCCTAGATCAAGATATTAATCTAATTTTTTTTTATATTTCTTATTTATTTATTTTTATATTTTAATTTACATTTATTATAAGGTGGCACCTACTTCGATGTGGTTTCTCGGTGTCTCCTTGTTAAACTTCAGTTTAATTTTTTTTCGTATTGTTATTTTGTTTT
This sequence comes from Ciona savignyi, assembly GCA_000149265.1. Classification (NCBI taxonomy): domain Eukaryota; kingdom Metazoa; phylum Chordata; class Ascidiacea; order Phlebobranchia; family Cionidae; genus Ciona; species Ciona savignyi. The sequence continues at coordinate 788,242 of CH002967.1, forward strand.
GTGTGTTTAACAAATAAAATATGTTTGATTTGATAATCTGATTAAAACTTGTCTTTATAGAAACTAAATCCTAAAGAATTTGAGGTTGTGTTTAAAAAAATGACCAATGGTATTTCAACTATTTATTGCAATTGCCCGAAATACGATGGTCTAGTAGTTGTTAAATGCACTGAGGATATTTCAGGAAAAGATCTTAATTTGCTTATAAGCAGGTAATTTTTAATATTTATTAGGCTATGAAAGTACGAGTTTCATAAATGCAAAGTTTTTTCTCTATGTGCGGTACGTCTTTTGCAGTCTGTTGCATAGGATTGGGTCAATGGTTGGCCCACAGTGTTAAGACTTTGTTGATAATTTTCCAACTTCCCGAGCTGTTTCGACACCAACAGCGATTTAGTCAGTTTTATTCAAGTTTTAAGCTTTAACCGACTTAGCTGACTACTGAGTTTATCTTAAAAAATTTTTAAATATAGAAGTTATTATATATTTATTTTTACGGTAGTTTATTAATTTTCAGCGCCAAAATTCATCAATCAAATTCCGCATCTGGTATTTTCTCTGAATTTTGTGGTGAAGTGTGTTGGGATACATTTAATTCAGCTTCTATATACGGTGTCGTTCATAAATCTTCGCGGATGGAAAATCTGGGTCACATGATTGATTTTATGCGAACCAAAAAAGAGAAAATATCATGGGCACTGCGCTTCAGATTGATATTGGATATTGGCTGTGGTATCAAGTTAATGCAAGATAAAGGAATTAAAAGAAATGTACTTGCAACTGATGTTATAATCGATAAAAATATCCGCGCCAAACTGTGCTTTGCAGAATGTGACCAAAAATTACCGGATTATGCTCAAATGTTTGGGTTTTTGCTTCGGAAAATAGCACTTGGCTGGGTGAGAGAAGATAAAAATCAGCTATATAGAGCTATAGAACACCTCCAAGGTTGGAATTTCATCAGCACCCTCAGTTCCCAGGACAAAAGAATCGCTGAGTTTCTGAAAACAGTGTATGACAACTGTACATCTCCTGATGCAGAATTACCTGAACAAATAAGCATGTTGAAGCGTTTCTTTGATGCAGAAATTTCATGGCTAGCTGATGAGAATGCCAAGGAATTATCTCCCCTCATGAATAAGATGCCAGAATTTCAAAAGCCACATCAATATAAGAGGAGGGCACTGTCTGACGTTGCACTTGAAGAAAATATATTTTGTAAGTTTAAATGTGTTTCTACTTATACAGGTTGGTTGCACTATCCACTGAATGTATTGTATATGATGGAAACGTTGCTTTAGTTTCTAAAGTCAGTCAATTGATTGAACTTAAAATTTCATTAGCATTTTATACCACTAACCGTTATCATTACTAGACAACAGAATTATATAAACCTTTATATAAATTCATTTATTTTACAAGATGATGATGGATCAAGCAGCTCGTTGAATATCAAATCAATTAACCAAAGTTTTTCAGGTATGTAGCTATATATTCAAAATATATGTAAATTCTATCATGGCCGAAAAACTTGTTTTTTTTGCATCATCGACCTTAACTGTTTTTTTATTCATTCATTACAATACTATTTTTCAGTCGTGTTACAAAGTTTTTTCATAGTTTATCTGTTTAATAGTTTTTAAGTGTTTGCATTTGACCGTAATTGGCGTAATTATCTGCACAGCACTATCCGTTTCTGTAACAGCTTTAATTCAATACTCAATACCCTAAAATATATATGTGTATTTTAAAACAGTCAATTATTTTGTTTCCTTTAACACCTTACAGAAACTGTGTTTATAAAGTATTTTATTAAATGGCTATAAATATCTAACCTCTAGTGACAACCAAACTTTTTTGGGGGGGATTAACACCCCAAACTATAACCACTGTATATGCACATTATAGTTTGCCTTAATTTGCTTTTGCAGAAAATAAAGATAATAGAGACCTTGGTGCAGTGGGGGCAATTTTAGAAACTGATTCAAATCTCCAACGTTACAAAAATAATATTTATCCCTTTAAGCACCATGCTGAGATCATGCAATCTGCCAACCAAAGCCATAATGACATTGTTCATCCCATAAGTGATCAAAAAAATGTCACCGATGTACAAACCGACCAAAACCAAAGACAAAGTCCAGATCAAACTGTTCATCCGATAAATGATCTACAAAATGTCACCGATGTACAAATCGACCAAAGAAAAAGACCTGAGCAAACTGTTAATCCGATAAATGATCTACAAAATGTCACCGATGTACTAATCAAACAAAACCAAAGACCTGAGCAAACTGTTCATCCGATAAATGATCTACATAATGTCACCGATGTACAAACAGACCAAAACCAAAGACCTGAGCAAACTGTTTATCCGATAAATGATCTACAAAATGTCACCGATGTACAAACCGACCAAAGACAAAGTCCAGATCAAACTGTTCATCCGATAAATGATCTACAAAATGTCACGGATGTACAAACCGACCAAAGACAAAGACCTGAGCAAACTGTTAATCCGATAAATGATCTACAAAATGTCACCGATGTACAAACCGACCAAAGACAAAGACCTGAGGAAACTGTTCATCCGATAAATGATCTACAAAATGTCAACGATCTACAAACCGACCAAAGACAAAGACCTGAGGAAACTGTTCATCCGATAAATGATATACAAAATGTCAACGATCTACAAACCGACCAAAGACAAAGACCTGAGGAAACTGTTCATCCGATAAATGATCTACAAAATGTCAACGATCTACAAACCGACCAAAGACAAAGACCTGAGGAAACTGTTCATCCGATAAATGATATACAAAATGTCAACGATCTACAAACCGACCAAAGACAAAGACCTGAGGAAACTGTTCATCCGATAAATGATCTACAAAATGTCAACGATCTACAAACCGACCAAAGACAAGGACCTGAGCAAACTGTTAATCCGATAAATGATTTACAAAATGTCACCGATGTACAAATCAACCAAAGACAAAGACCTGAGCAAACTGTACATCCGATAAATAATCTACAAAATGTCCAGCCAATTGCTGAAAGGAAATTGTTGATAATATCAGGTAACTAAAGATGTATTGCTTCTGAAAATTTTCCATTTTGTTAAGGGCTCATTTAAGGTAATTGCCTCATATTCTATTGTGGACCATTCTTAATGGATCAAAAAACTGCCTATAAAGCGATAATATTATTATCAGCATATGCATAGCTTACCATTACTTTTCATGGCATATGAACTAACATAGCATATGAAGTTTACTATTACCAAAATATTAAAATTAACTGTGGATTATTCTGTTGTGCACTTTCCCGATTTTCAATTAATGAAATCTTTGTTTCAGCTGTTGGTGTTGCAATTGTAGCAGTTTTGGCTGCGTCTTGGATGTTAAATGAAACAGGTATTGTGCTTTTATTCCACTTATCACAGCCAATAACTGTCCTGTAACCTGGGACAATCTGACTCCCATATTATAAATGCCTCTTCCCATTAAAACAGGTATCCTAGCCTTTACACGGTTCCGCTTAGCACAATGATTCTGTGCACATTGTTTAAAAAAGGTGTTGTTTGGTCAAATCCTACAAATATATTTTTTTCTGTTATACTGACATTAAAACTAATTTTTATTACCACTACTTATTTTTAAATTAGCTGCTAAGTTATTTTTGCTCTTATTACAAATGTATTTAAAAAAATGACAATTGAAAATATGTTTTTTTTTGCAATTTTGTTTATCTTTCATTTTTAGCTTTAGTGTCTTTGTAACGCTTCTACCATCTTCTTCCAATTCTGAGTGCTTTTATTTCCATACATACCGGTACCTTGCAAAATACACTATTCTTCCCTCTCTCATGCCCTTTTTGCACCCAGAACCAATCGAGCTCCAGCAGCGCACAAGGTTCATTCTCGACAGAAACTCAGTTCCATCTTTAACCGGAGACCTTTCTGATATTTACCCCTGGATTCGGCAGACAGATTTCTACTCTGGAAACCAGTCCCATGGTCAAGATGTCGCTGTTTATGATCTTTTCAAGAAAGAAAATGGAACTTTCCGGAGCGTTATGGTCTTGGGCTCGGCTGGAAGCGGCAAAACTACTCTGCTGCAGAGACACACGAAAATGGTGCTTGAAAAGCGTATTAAAACACTCTTGCATATTGAGGTCGTCATTTACATTCCGTTCTACGATTTTGATGCAACTGAAGAAGTAAGTTTCGAACATATGATGGCCGTCATGTACTATCCAGACAGCGATAGAAAAACGGAAATATTTAACTGGATGAAAAATAATCAAAAAAAGATTTTATTTATTTTTGACGGATATGACCAAGCAACATTCACTTTCAAAGCCATGAATTGTAGGAATATTATTTTGGAAGCAAAAGTTCTGGTTGATAGGATTCTGTGCAATCTGTTGAAAGGTCAGCTCTTCAGTGAAAGCCTGATTCTTATGTCATCCCGAGAACACGCTGCAATAGAAATGCCATCAGAAATGAGACCTCAGAGAACAGTTTTGCTCAGTGGGTTTAAATCGAAAGATTTGGAACGAATGTTGCAAGGTACTCATGTGAGAGGCAGTAAGATGTGGCAACGGGTCAACGAACATTACCCCCAGCTTCCTGACTTGTGTAGGACCCCGGTGTTTTTCGTCTTCGTAAAATACATGCTGAATGATGAAAATCAAGACCAAATGGTGTATTCCTACACTGGTGTCATGAAATACAGTATGAAGACCTTTATTCAGTCGGAGCATAATCGGAACGGGGAAGAACTTTTAAAGGAGCTTATAAAGCTAGAAAAACTAGCGTACCGCGGCACGTTCGCAGAAAGAATTCAAATTAAGTTTACCGACCAAGATTTATCTGACTGTGGCTTGAATAGAACATCTGTCTACGATTTGCAGTTCAGAGTCAAGAACGGACCGCACTATCACATTCTCAACGGCACCACGGACTACATATTCATTCATCAGACGGTCCAGGAGTATCTTGCAGCATTGCATGTCGTCCGAACTATTCCAACTTGGGAATTCAAATCAACAATCGTGAATAAAATGCTGGAAAACCCGAAGCTGTCAACTGTTCGAAAATTTATGACTGGACTTTTCACAAATGATAAGCTGGTAACAGGTAAGCACTAAAACCTGAATCAGATTATAATGTAACGCTATTAATATAATAAATATGCTTTATCTACCTGATAAATATGTTTAATCTAACTTGGTTAATAAATGGTGACAGAAAAGAACTAAAACGCAAATCATATTATAATTTTATTCTTTTCTGATATGCCTGGATTAACCAACTGTGGACAACCGTAATTAAACTTCACCTAACTGACGGTGGCATGAGGTTATCTGTTTATTGTATGTATGGTAAGGTCTTTTTTATCTACTGAGATTAAACAGGAATGTTTTTTTTTTTAATTTGCAGACATGGGTCTTGTCGCGTCGGAAAAAAGTGAATTGTGGTCAAAATCTTTACAACTTGCTTTTGACGATTGGAATAAAAGCGAAAAGTTTCCAGTTACCACACAGGAAGACCTGCTGAAGCTTGTAGACTTGCTCAGTCTAGCTTGTGAGATGGACCAAGCGCATGGAGTGAGAATCACGCAAAGTGTTAGAAGGATTGATATACGCACTGTATATGTATCGAATGCACATGCCCATGCATTGGCATGTATGTCGAGATTGGCTGATGGGTTGGACCATTTAACACTTATAGTAGCAGATATTCGACCATTGATTATATCTTCACTTTTTCATGCGAAAAATAAGGTAAAATGTTGTTTTCCATGGTTTAAAAGGATGGCCATTGT
>CH002967.1:797029-810082 GCA_000149265.1 Ciona savignyi
TTCAAACAATTTATTTTAAATATACAACAATACCAATTTCTTGCAACAATATTCGATTAACAATCTAAAATGCTACCGTATAATCCATCCAGTGGGGAAATATTTGAGTCTTTAATTCAGTTTCCATCCAGATACGAGAACAAGATATTTGAGCAGTGGACTAGTGGTGTGGAGGAGGCTTGCAAGTTCAACTTGGGACAACCACTACTGAAGAGAAATCCTGATACTCAGCTGATCTCTGTCAACTTTGATCCCCAGGTTTGTGCATTTTTCTCAACGTTAAACTCATAAGCATTTACAGATTCCTATGTAACCAATAAAAGATGTCAGCACTAGTACTTAATGGACAGTGTCTGCATCTAGTACAGACTTTTTAATATTATACTAGTACCCACCCATCTGTAAGTCCTAAACAAACTGCCATTTTGGAAACATGAATTTGTTGAAATAACAATTACAACAACCCGGAGTAAAAGTGGCATTTTTTTTGTAAATAAGAAAATTAAACTTTGGTTGGAGATAGGATCAAGCTTAAAGGTTGTGAAATCGAAACCTGCCACTGGCTGACTAGTTGCATCTTTAGGCGAGGCACTTAACACACATTGCCTGAGCCCAATGGAATAATAGTTTGAACTATTATGTCCCAGGGCAAGGCCAAAAAAATAGAATTTTAAAATGTTGTATATTTTCACTTTTATTTTCAATCTATTGATTCTACATGAGCAGCATCTTCTCCAAAATTGAGTTACAAATCTTTTCATTACTGAAGTCGGCTCTATTCCTTTGCTTTAACAAGCCAGTCCACATTTCTGTGCAACCCTTTCCACAGCTCGTTGCAGTTTTGCGTGAGGTCCGGTACATGAAATACCTCAACAGACTTGACATACCGGATGTTGCCCTGGAACTCTACGAAAATCACGAAATGTTCCGGAAATATTGTGCCAATTTGGATCTCACAGTTGCATGGTACAACGAGGTAATGCTATATTCTTTTTTAAATGCTGGTTTGATTGCAATGTATTATATTGGTAGCTAGACCTGGGATGGTTGAATGTGAGAATAACTTGAATTTAAAATATTTTTACTTTTGTGTGTGGGATCGGCATTTCGCCTAAAATGATGAAATTTGAATTAGACCCATGTATGAGGATAAAAATGGTAAATAAATATTTGATGCGACTGTTAAGTCTATGTGCCAAGGTTTAAACCAGATTTAATATCATCATTTAAATCACAGCAATAACTACAGCTGTCGACTGTGCCCATGTGGTGTTCTGATAATTTCTCTCGTTAACTAACCTTGGTTTTCCACCCTGTGAAAAAAGTCATTCTGACTAGAAATAAAAACTCGTTTACACCCATGCACAGGTGCGTAACAGTGTGGTGGATGTTGAATACCCGTTGGTTGAGGGACAACTGCATGAAATTGACGACGTACTGCGCCAAGCTGAAACTCAACTCTGCTGGAAATCAGAAGGTGGGAAGTGTGCGTTTCAATTTGAATTTTGTTGTATTTTGATGTTTTCAGTCGATTTAATGATCTTTTATACCAGGCATATGGGAATACATCCAGGCCACCAGGGACAGGGTGAACGACCTTCAAGTTAGGGTGCAGAAGACCAAGATGAACATTGAGAAGATAGAGAAGATTATGAAGGTAATTCACATGCATAACAGCTTCATCATATATCACAAGCATTGCACCCAATCAACTCACCCAAATTTCTTATGACCCAATTAACACACCAGCTACTAAACCAAAGTGACAAATTTTGGTACAAAACCCTCCGTTCCCGCAGACATGGAGTGAGACTCCACTCTTTGAGAGGAAGCAGAGCAACCCGGCAGCGATTCTCAATTTGGAGGATAGGAAGGACAGATTGGCAAAGCGATACGCTATGATCATCGCAGATGGGGAGGCAATTCATCAGTGTGTTAAGGTATGTTGGTTTCTTCATTTCGGTAACTTGACATTGGGCCAAAGGTAATCTGATGATTACCTGTGTAATAACATTATTTTCCTATTTATAGTGACAAAAACTTCCTATCTTAAGCAATCGATAATGTGATAGTAATTAGAAATACACAAAACCTTTATCTTCAATGATGCCCTAGTTAACATCACGTTATCCACTAATCAAACTGGTCACGAAAGTAATAGAATTTTAAATTCGTCAATTCCATGTCTGGTGTGTCACTGTGTTCACTTCTACTGTTGAAAAACCTTTTGTCTGGCAATCTAAAGCTATATCTGGCAACTTAAAGCTATATCTGGCAACTTAAAGCTATATCTGGCAATCTAAAGCTATATATGTCAATCTAAAGCTATATCTGTCAATCTAAAGGTATATGGAGAAAGGCCCCAGGTAATTATGTTCATGTTGCTCCAGGAAAACCTTAATTTCTTTAATGCTGTTGAGAGCAGTGAGATATGGCAAGCCTACATCAGCTATCTTGATGATATGGTCATTGATGGATTCTTCAACTGCATATTCTGCTCTCTCAATTATTTCATGGAAAATACAGACGTGAGTGCGATTATTGTGCATTCAAAAACAAGAAAAAAGATCACCATTACAATATAAAGAAATATTTAATGCTTTTTAATTTTTTTTTTACTTTGATTTGATGTGACCTTCCAACAAGTTTATATATAATGCATTGAAATATAGCCGGTTAATGCTTTTACAGGTGTAAAACTAAATCATATAAAAATTACTTTAGTGCATTTGTGTTCTATGATTATAATGATTGATTGTAAAATTTTGTTCTTTTTAGTTCTTATTAGGAGTGCCAGGTCTCCAATTCCCAGCGTGCGGCTTACCCTGCACAATTTTACTTTGCTTAAAAACAAGTCTGAACCTTTTTCATGCAGCCGGATGTCCAACCCTTGTTCATTGCCGAGCTCGAGCTCCAATCACCCGACATGGTATTCCGACCTTCACTGATGGAGGGGGCTCCTGATGGGTTTCTCGACCTCATTGAGGGGCTGCTTGTTGATATATACAAGATGAGCACCCTCGTGCCCCGTATCGCACCACAAGTTGGTCAGCCCGATTATAAGGTTTGTTCCATGATACAATTTTCAGCTTCTACATCCCAGATGTGGGCAGGCAGTATTCTAACGATTGTGTTATAGCGCCCTTCTTTTCCAACACTATACTTTTTAGACAAAAACACTTAGTTGGTATCGAACACATTACCCCTAGACTTCTGTACTGCCCGTGCTAATTTAAAACTATCTGCCTATGGATAGAATTGCAGGTTTAAAACACAAAGTTTTTCAGCCTCTGCCATCCGAGCTAACAAACTATCCTCCCCAGGCGGACATGGATGATATGGCTGAACTCGCTGCTATGAGAGGTGATCTTGTGAGTCGTGTGCACGAGGTTATAGACAAAGCCATCGCCTACTCTCAAGGATTTCTTGAGTACGGAGCTCTCTGGACTGATGACCGGCAGGTAAAACTTGGTGTGCGTAGGCTTTGTTTTAACATGCAATCGCCAGATTCATTCATCACCCAAGTTGGATTTTCGGAGCTATTGCAGTGTATTTACTGTGCTTAAACATTGCTACATTTTTTGTTCAGCCCTTTAATTCATTAAGTTTTACCTTGAAACATACAATCCAAACAGCTTGCAGCCGGTATAATAAACTTTTCCGCTGTCAGTCCAACATGCAGCCAATAAGGTAATCATCCAGTCACACCAACATTCCACTGCAGGAATTCATGAAGCAGTTCCTCACCTACGGCCACATACTGGCTCCAGAGGAGGTGGAGATGCATGGGGATGAAAGGGGGTTCCTGAGACTCCTCCCACTCTTACTCAGTTCAAAGAACAAGTAAGAAGCACTTATGTGACACATTGTTTTTTTAATTTTTAATTTAAATGCCAGGACACGAAATCACATGGTTATCAAGACTTACTAAACTTTTTATATACATTAACCAAGTACAAATGGTCAGGATTATATGATATATTCAAATGTTCTCTTGAACTTACGACTACATGCAGTTATGTTACACATTGCTTGTTTAAATTTTTTTAAGTGAATTTAATAAATGTACACTTTATTATAATTATCTTGAAGATCTGTTTCACTTAGCATTTATTGTTAGAATACCTTACATCTATTCTTGAGTGGCTTGCTTTTCAACAAGAGTCGAGCCAGCAAATTGTTTTAATTCTACAACCTTTTAGCTGCCTGGAGTTTACCGATGAAATAAACCACCAGTTAGCGACAAGCTTTGTGTCTCTGTCTGTCTGTTTCAATTAATATAATGTAGAATCCTAGTATATTTGTAATCTCGCTAATTTACTAAGCCGTTTCGCACAGTAATTACCATTACCATTACAATACCTTACATCCACTGTTCACTATAGATTGATTCGTATGAGGGTTTGTACCAAGTAATAAGCAATGTGACGGCCACGCAAGTATTCGACAGCTGGTTCCTGGTACAGATCAAACCATTTAAACAAGCGTTGCTTAACACAGTGAAACGGTGGAGCTACATGTTCAAAGAGGTAGGACGGTGCTCATAAGTTAGAATATGTTTTATCACAGTGAATGAAAAAAAGGCATTAATGTAATTACACACTCAATTGTTGCATTGCCTTTGCTTTACCAATGGACAAAACTAACTTTATCAGGATTTGACATTTTTGACCTATTTCGACTAAAAGGTTAAGCACTAATGCACTACGCTATTTTGGCTGGACTACATGTTTATACTCTGTTTGACCGAAAACAGTTGTTAGAACGTGGGTATACTTCACAACAAGACCCACAGCTACCAATTTAGAATCAGTTGTCTTGTATACCGGCGAGCTTAAACCTTCAAACCTTACACCTTGCATCAAGTCCCCCCTATCACTGTTCTTGTATACGAGCTTAAACCTCCAAACCTTACACCTTATTAATTCCCCTATATCACTTGTCTTGTCTTGTGTACAAGCTTAAACCTCCAAACCTTACACCTCATCAATTTCCTCTCCAGCACCTAATCAACCACGTCGAGTCGAGCCTGTCAGACTTGAAGGAATTCATCAAGGTTGCCGACCTCGGGCTAAGTAAGCCGATTGAGGAGGGTGATTATGATGGGTTGGTGGAGTGTATGGGTCATCTGATGGCAGTGCGAGATCGTGCCGATGCTACGGATGTCATGTTCGAACCTCTCAAACAGACCATAGAACTGCTGAAGGTAGGTTGGTAAATTCACAAAATGCTGCAATGTTAGCGCCGCCTGTTTAGTGTTGTACTAAGATAAGCTGTTAATTTGAACCACTCACATAGAGAATGACATTTTAAAATAAACCTAGTTATGAGCTTATCACAAGTTCAAGACTTTGTAAAACTTCTGGGTTGCACGGCCAATTGGTTGATGTGGTCGATTCTCTTTTAATTTTAAAAAAAATGTCATTCTGTATTTAAATTGTCCACATTAACTACTCATTAACCACTAAAAGTTTCGTAATAATTTTTCAAAATGGACATCGTGACTAGCATATCAGGTTTGAAACTTGGCAGAGTACAAAATACTGGGTTGAAATAATGTGTATAAACATATAGCACGAGTCGAGTGCCCTGTCCAATTATCACGCCCCACATCACTATTGTTCCTCACCAGGCATATGACCAAGAAATGTCGGAGGACGTCCACCTGCAGCTGCAGGAGCTCCCGGAACAATGGAACAATACGAGGAAGTTGTCGGTCACAGTAAAGCAAACCGTCGCGCCACTACAGGTGCGCAATTTGCGTTTGTTAAACTAAGTTTGTCTTTTACAGGTCATATACAAACTAAGTTTGCCTTTTAAGTTTGTCTTATACATGAAACTGTTGAATAAAGCTACATATATATTCTTTGGGAATAAGCGGATGTTTTCTAAACCCAGTGGTTTAATGGGTTGATCAAAAACTATTGCATTGTCCCCAACAGCTACAGCACACTGCAATAGCTCAAGTAAACTGCAACAAAAAGTATAATAATGTACTTAGCTTCTCCCTGTAAGTTTAACTCAAAAGATGGTGTAAAACACAAAGATTACTTGAACAATTGTCAGATTAGTCCTATCTACCAGACATTGTTGGGTTACTTGAGTTGTTGTTGTCTTAGTGGAATATTATAAACACTGTGTTAATTTAACCCATTAACCCACTGGGTTCAAGCAACATCATCTAAGTGCATTATAAATTGACACAACCCATTAGCCAGAAGCTAGTTTCGATTCCTTAACTTTTCGGACGAAAGGCAACGCTGTAACCACTAAGCTATCTGACCAAACATATCCTTATCATTCTTCACCACTGTTGTGTATTTATGATGTCATTGCTCGATTGACTGATTTTATTTTAATCGCATGACTTTGTTGTTCTCTATGACCTTGGGCCTAACATGGCTTGCCCATATACCCGATGATAGTCCCAGTGTTACTTTTTCCACGCAATAAACTGCTGAATATATGACAACCACCAGGCGAACGAAGTGTCGATAATCCGCCGCAAATGCACGAGCTTCGACGTGAAGCAGCACGAGTTCCGTGAGAAGTTCCGCAAAGAGTTGGTGTTCCGATTCGACTGCGTCGCCGCCTACCCCAACCTCGACCGCATGCAGGAGAACGTCCTCGACCTTAAAACCGAGATGATCTCCCTGCACGAGTCCGCCGGCCTCTTCGAGGTCAACGTTCCCGACTATAAACAGCTGAAGGTTGGTGTGGACCTCGGGTTATTATTTTATCTTTGTGCACTTTAACCAATTATTTGGTGGTTTATTAAATAACCATATTTTTTCCTGAACTCATTCTCATTGACTGGTATTTTTTCCTTTTCTTTTTTTTTGCTTAAGGTTTAGTCAAATTGCATTAAGGTTTAGTAAAAGTTGTACAAACGACTGCAGTACGGTACACATGTACAAGTCCTGTGCAGTCAACACTTTATTAGTGGGAATAATGCTGAAAAAGGTGGTATAAAAGCAATATCAGTTAACTTTGTGCATACTTATTTAGAGTCGTTTTAACATGTACACGATGTGTACTACACGTCCATAAATCCTGCCCTGTGTAAATTGTTGATCCATCCTTTGTTAAGTTGATGAATCTGTTTTACCACATCGCGCAAATATTCAACTCCGTCACCCACCCTATTTCCACAGGCATGCAGGAGGGAAGTTGGACTGTGCAAGGGGGTATGGGACCTGGTGCAGTTGGTACGAACCAGCACAGATGACTGGAAGACCACTTTGTGGGCAGATATTAATGTTGAACAGATGGACATAGATTGCAAGCGGTTTGCTAAGGTGCATGGATGTTTTGGTTGTGGCTTTCGACAGGTTTAAAGTAACTGTGTTGTTGCCCCTTTGCATTGGGAACTCACTGGATGCTGCATTAATCTAGGGTCTGCATGTGTAGGGATATGAAAACTTACTTATAAACTTGCTTTCGTAAAATTGTACTCCTAACAATTTAAAACTTTTAAAAGCGTTATTTTACATGCCATTGTCAGATTACATGATCTATTGCAGCGCGCTAACTCTTTCACTCCCGGCCAAATGCATTAATTTAAACATGCGCTCCGCAGTGTTTTTTACAATTTTTGGTCATTTTCAAATTAGCACAGTTTTTCTCAAATTTATGCTATGATTTAATATTTAGTATGGTTGGAAAGCATAATTTATCCCTCTTTTAAACAAACCGCACACCTAGAATCTACCTCCAATAAAGAATATATTATGTAAACTTTAGTGAACACCACTTTTTATGTAAAGAAAATTCTGCTCGACTTTGAAAATTTTGAGGTGCACTGACAAACGAAATACTCACTAATTATTGGTATGCCCAAATGATATGAAAATTGGAATGTAGATTGTCTAATAGTTTTTGTACTCAGGAAAATTTGAACTGTATTTGTATCTTCAGTAGTTTTTTTACTATTCCTAATTGAAACTTTCCTTTATTCTAACTATATTATGAAAAAATTGAACCAAAACGCATTGAAGTTTTTAGTTTTGTAGAACTAAAATAGTAAAAAGTATAAATAAGAACAGTGAAGGAAGTGTAAAAAGGGCATACAAAAGCAAACAAACACAAATACTATATCCAATATTCTTCAAAGCAGGGCAAACCGAACTAGCTAGTCTCGCCGCCTTTTTCTTTATCGTGCGCTCAGCAGGCCCAGCTGGATTCATGCTTTGGTGAACACGAAGCATAAACGCCTGCTGCGAAAACGTCACCAACGCTCTCCTTTTTTTCTCAACGGCACGAAATTCACAGAGAATGTAAAGAAAGACTTGCTTGACAAAAAGAGCTTCTCCGCAAGTTAACGCGACTCCTATTGGCTGAGTTAGTCACTTGTAAATTCGTGTAAAATCGATAGAAATAAGAGGCGAAGCCTTGAAAAAGAAAGGCTATCACTCCTTGCATTTTTAATATTTCTCCACGAAAATTACAGAGAATAAAATATAGGGTTTCCTTGATCGAATGAGCCATAGCTGAGGTCTCTACCATTACGCATTGCGGTGAAATCGTTTTTTAGATTTGCACCCATTTATGTACAGGCGGGATACCATGTTTTCCCACCAACTCGCGATATATGGCGAGTTGGGACGGAAAGAGTTAATACCCGGTCAAGCTTTTTTGCTATGTTATTTTCAGAAATCAAACCATTGAACTAAATATCTCGCAAACTGTACTTAAGTCTTTGCCAGGTTTAACAAGCCTCTGTCTTTGGTTTGTTTTTATGTTCATTTCATACAACTGATGTGTTTTAACTTAAGTTTTGTCAAATTTTTCTTATTTTTTACCCTTTCTTTATTCCATACTGGATAGAATTATCCAAAAGTAAACTTAATTAACCTCAAACATGCTTAGTCCACCAATATGTGTATTTAAATGTTTAATAATTGATAATCAATGGTCATATATATAACTTATTATTGAACAACTGGTTTCAAAACAACAACCTTTTGAATGATTGCTTACTCTAACCACCTGTCACCTCTTTTTAGACCTGAAATAAGTCAGCACATATCAATGTTTTAAATAGTTCGACTGGTTAGTCTGGCGGTAAGGTGGGTCGCCTTTCAATCGAAAGGTTGCAGGTTCGAAACTGGTCGCTAGCTAGACGGTTGTATCCTTGGGCAAGGCACTTTACGGACATTGCCTGAACCCAGCCGATTAATGGGTTCTACCAAATTGAAGGAACGTGTCTATCATATACAATACACTGCAATAGCTCCGTCTAACGATTGTCTGTGGGTTAACTTCCTTGGTTTTACCATTTATGGGGATACTCATTAATATCCTAAACCCTTTATATCTCACCCACTAGACACACAAATATAGCCAACTCTTAATTTACCCAACATCACACTCCTGTTACCGATCACACTGTTACCGAGGCTGCTGGTTTTGTTCCAATCTTTTTATCTGACCGGTTAGTCTAACGGTTAAGTGCGTCGCCTATTTCAATCAAAAGGTTGTAGGTGTGAAACTGGTCGCTAACTAGTCGGTTCTGTCCTTGGGTTTATTGGTCGATTTTATTAAAAGTAGGATTTATAGTTAAAACATGTTTAATCACTCATTCTTTCACAGTTCAAAAACCGAAGCAGGTTCTTGTCGCCGAACAAGGACGAATAAAAGAAGAATACACGATTATGATGTCGCAATGGGAGGAGGATAATAAGGCTCGAGCCGCTAAAGAAGAGGAAGAGTCGATGAAACTCATTGAGAAGATCGTGGCGCAGGAGAAGCAGGAATTGGAGAGGCTGCGTTTGGAACAAATAGAGAACGACGAAAAGTTTGCGAATCTCATCGCAAGTCAACTGGTTGGTTTTTTTTGTTAGGTCTTATGTCTAACATTAGTTGTTATGTCCTTGTGTAAAGCATTTGTGAGCAAGTTGCTTGGGACCAAGTGAATTAATGTGTTGGACAGAGCTGAACTAACCTCTCTATTGTACACTACACATAACCGTGATTGTGGGCATGAGGTAATCTGATGAATAACTGTGTTATAAAAACACTTATCACATATTTATGTTAAACCACAAAAGCTAAACACGAATTGTTGGGCGCAATTCGCTTGAAACCAGTGAACTAATGTGTTAAACACAGCAAAACCATCATCTCCATTGTATAATACACACTGCAATAGATCCAGTAACTTGACTGAGGGCACGAGGTAATCTGACGAATATTCATGTTTTAAAAAGAAACACAAATATTGTATGGTAAATTTAAATTCATCAATTAACGTGTTTTTGTCGCCTTTCTTGTAAATATATAAATATTCCTTTTAGTTATGAATATTCCTATATATGAGTCACATTTCCTTTTAAATATATTATTCTGGAATTTATAAATTCAATTTAACAGGACTCGCCACAAAAATCGGTAACACCCCCAAAAAAGATTTTAAGATCGGCAAACAAACAGAGAATGTGTAAGAGCAAAGAAAAAGGTTTGCTGAAGCTTTTGTTTTTTTGTCATATATTTGGACTATTTGTTTTATAAATTTTATTTCTTCTAAATAAAACTAAATGTATGGTCAACTTAACTAAGCTTGCAGACATATTTTGGTTAAGATGGATTGCAAAGTCTTTCTTTACAGAACAGTAGACATTTGGTAAAAATTAGTTAGTCGTTATAAGAACTTATATCAGACATATATATTACCTGGCAATTTTCTGGATGTTGTAAAAATAGTACTTACTGCCATTGTACAATTTTTTTGTTTAAATTGTCAGACATTGCCTAAACCCAGCGGATTAATGGATTCTATTCAAACAGAAGAAACGTCTTGATTATACACAACACACCACAATAGCTTCTGTAACCCGACAGTTGGCACGAGTTAATATAACGATTACCTATTTAATAACACACTTGATTTACCACGAAGTAATCTGTGGATTGCCTGTGTAATAACGCTCTTGCGTTTTCCCAATCACATGCAAAAACATGAATATCTTATTCTATATTGCTGTTTGCTATTACCATTCAGATAGCTCTTATTTTTTTTAATTTTATTGTTTTTAATCTTGCCGTTGAGAGCCACAAAACTAATAATATTTTCGCAATAAAAGGAAAACAACACTGTGTGATGAAAAGTAGCATGCGTTTTTCTGTTTGTTTCACTTATACATGGGTATTAAACTTATTAAGCGCTCGCTACAGTAACAATTAGTTAAATAAGAGCCGCATCAGAAGGATGAAAGAGCCGCAGGTTGTCGACCCCTAGGTTAGATAGTTATTCAACAAAATAAAAATTACATGGAGCCGCAAAACTTATAATAATTTAGCAATAAGAAAACACTGTGTGAGATAAGGTAGCAAGTGTTCTTATGTTTGTTTCACTTGTATTAAACTTATTAAGCGTTTGCTAGTCGCTACAGTAGCAAGTAATAACCGCTGTATCAAAAGGATGAAAGAGCCGCAGATGGCTGAGCATTAAGCCACACAGTGATTAATACAATATTTTTTTGCAGTAAAGCCAGTGAAATGCAAGATGATTAACACTTACTTCCAATCAACCTCCACAACCCAACCACCATCATACAGACTACGGTAAACTTATCTGTCTGTCAGTTTTAACATGGATTTTAGTCCAGCCACTAGGCAGAGGTTGTGTGACCTTAAGATTTAAGGAGAAATGCCCACAATGTAGCCAATGTACAATATAGCTCTCGTTAACTGACTAGAAATGTCCGATCAAGCACTTCAAATGTTTCAAAAATCGCACACGAGATAATCTGACGATTACCGAAGTGTTAACGGCCCTTGCGTCTTTCCATCTAGGGAATAAACATGAATATGCTATCCTAACCCGAAGGTGTGTGTGTGTGAGGTTATATAATGATTAAACATGTAAATAGTAAGTAATGTGCCTGGATAGCTCAGTTGGTTGGGAGCGTCAGTGGTCTGAAGACAACCGAAAGGTTGTGGGAACGAAACCAGCTGGGTTGTATTGCTTTGGGCATTGCCTGATCCCAGTGGGTTAAAGTTGTGCCGAAATTGGAATATCCCTGACAAACAACCTACTACAATAGCTCCGGTAACCCAACAGTGGACGTGAGGTGATCTGACGATTGGCCGTGTGTTAACCCCCTTGTGTTTTCCAATTTATTTGTATAAATATGAATATCTTATCATATACACAACACACTGCAATAGCTCCGGAAACTCGACAGTGGGAGCGAGGTGATCTGACGATTGCCCGTGTGTTAACTCCCTTGTGTTTTCCCATCCACTGGTATAAACATGAATATCCTATACACAACACGCTACAATAGCTCCGGTAAACCGACAGTGGAAGCGAGGTGATCTGATTATTGCCAGTGTCCCATTCACGGGGATAAAACATAATTATCATATTATTCTCATATTGACAGAGGTGAGGCAAAAAGAAGAATTTCATGTGACCCAAACGCAACCCAATCAAGTCAGTATGATTTACATATTAAGAAATATCTCACCTTGTAGTGTGAAGGATATACAACTCAAGTATTTAGGTTGGAGCTAGAAAATGTGGGCTTGCATCATACAATATGCACTATATTCACCCCATGTTTATGCACTATATTCACCTATTAAACAGTCAGAACCTCTGACCTGTTTTTTGTTAACAAATTGGATGCCAAAAAGTTAACATTAACAAATTGGATGCCAAAAAGTGTTGTCGCGCTAGATACGACTGGCCATTCCTGTTATTCCTTGATAGATCTGCAGGCCATGAAATTCATGCAAGTATCAATTGCAAGACGCGCAAGTATTAATCCTTGCAATAAAGAACTAATTAACATTTACCAAGACCCCTTTCTATTCAACTGGAGTATAGGGGAAGGGGATATAAATTCTTATTATTGCAACCATTTTTATTATACACATGGTGTGTCCGAATACAGGAGTCTATAATACTTACAAGAGCATCATAATGTGAGATTGTTATAAAAGATTTACTTGATCTTCCACACCTAATTGATTCTCACTTTTTTTTGGCTGTGGATCTGTCATGTTGGTTACTGATGACACAACTGTTATAACTAAATTTCTATCATG
>CH002966.1:0-48542 GCA_000149265.1 Ciona savignyi
CAACCTCACCCAGTATTGCCGTACAACCTCACCCAGTATTGGCGTGCAACCTGACCCAGTATTGACATACAACCTTACCCAGTATTGCCGTACAACCTTGTCCAGTAATGAAACACAACCTCACCCAGTATTGCCATACAACCTCACCCAGTATTGATGTACAACCGGCCAACCGCACCCAGTATTGCCAAACAAAACATCGCGGGTATTTGCGCACAACCTCACCCAGTATTGCCGTACAACCTCACCCAGTATTGACATACAACCTCACCCAGTATTGACATACAACCTTACCCTGTATTTGCGCACAACCTTACCCAGCATTGATGTACAACCTAACCCAGTATTGCCGTACAACCTCAACCAGTATTGCTACACAAGCTTACACAGTATTGCTTTACAACCTAACCCAGTATTGCCGTACAACCTTACCCAGTAATAAAACACAACCTCACCCAGTATTGTCATACAACATTACCCATTAATGAAACACAACGTCACACAGTATTGCCGTATAACTGCACCCAGTATTGCCGTACAAAACATCACCCAGTATTTGCGCACAACCTAACCCAGTATTGCCGTACAACCTCACCCAGTATTGACATACAACCTCACCCAGTATTGACATACAACCTCACCCAGTATTGACATACAACATCACCCAGTAATGAAACATAACGTCACACAGTATTGCCGTATAACCTCACCCAGTATTGCCGTACAACATTGCCCAGTAATGAAACACAACCTCACCCAGTATTGCCATACAACCTCACCCAGTATTTGCGCACAACCTTACCCAGCATTGATGTACAACCTAACCCAGTATTGACTTACAACCTCACCCAGTATTGCTGTACAACCTTACCCAGTATTGCCGTACAACCTCACCCAGTATTGCCGTACAACCTCACCCATTATTGCCGTATTACCTCACCCAGTATTGCCGTACAACATCGTCCAGTATTGCCGTACAAGCTTACCCAGTATTGCTACACAACCTCACCCAGTATTGCCGTACAACCTCACCCATTATTGCCGTATTACCTCACCCAGTATTGCCATACAACATCACCCAGTATTGCCGTACAACCTCACCCAGTATTGCTGTACAACCTTACCCAGTATTGCCGTACAACCTCACCCAGTATTGCCGTACAACCTCACCCATTATTGCCGTATTATCTCACCCAGTATTGCCGTACAACATCGTCCAGTATTGCCGTACAAGCTTACCCAGTATTGTCATACAACCTCACACAGTATTGCCGCACAACCTCACACCTCACCCAGTATTGCTGTACAACCTTACCCAGTATTGCTGTACAGTCTCACCCAGTATTGCCGTACAATATTGCCCAGTATTGCCGTACAACCTCACCCAGTATTGCCGTACAGCCTCGCCCAGTATTGCTGTACAGTCTCACCCAGTATTGCTGTACAGTCTCACCCAGTATTGCCGGACAACCTCACCCAGTATTGCCGCACAACTCTACCCACTATTGCCGTATGGTGCAACATCACCCAGTTATGCCGTGCAACCTCACCCAGTATTACCGTATAATCTCAACCAGTATTGCCGTATACCATCACCAAGTATTGCCGTACAACATCACTCAGTATTGCCATGCAACATCACCCGGTATTGCCGTGCAACCTCAACCAGTATTGCCGCAAAACATCACCCAGTATTGGCGCACAACCTTAGCCACTATTGGCACACAATCTTTCCCAGTATTTCCGGAAACATCAGACAGATTAGGATACAACCTCACTCAGTATTGCCGTACAACCTTACCCAGTATTGAGACACCTCACCCAGTATTGCCCTACAACCTTACCCAATATTGCCGTACAACACTCAGTTTAGTGTCTACACAAAACTGTCAGTACACAATCTTACCTAGTAGCAGCAAACGACTTCCACGATGTTGTCACAGGCATCTTCGGCCACAGTATTAGCCGGCAACCTTAACCGGTCGCTTAACATTTTACTCATACCTGTAGTTTTGGTAGTCTTGTGGCGTTCTGTATTTTTTAACCCATTGTTGCCTTTTATGTTTAAACCTTTCTCGCATCTGTTCTATCCCCCGACTTTGTGTCGCGACTTTGTGTTCGACTTTGAGATTATCATTACACGACGAGACCTGCTCGAGAGTGGTCGCATGTTTTTTCGTTCTTGGACTACGACAGCATACGACTACAAGCCTGGTATTTGGTGGGCCGCTATAGTTTACATAGCTAATCCCCACAAGTGGTGACTCCCGCTTCGTTTATAGAGCACGCAACCAGATATATAAACCAAGCGAGCATTCTTAATCGAGAATAACGAAGAAAATATAAAAAAAATAGCGACGGAGCTCAGTTTCTCCCATAAAACGGACGCTCTTATCCAACAAAAACGAAGTACAAGCTCAGCCGTGCTTAATTAACTAAGAAGAACGAGCACAAGCGCGACTAATCAGCCAGAGGCACGACTTTGCCACGAACTACCTACCGCACCGAACTACTGGGTTTTGCCACGACAGTCAAGTTTAACCTTCTTTAGTGCGGTTCTCACAATACTACGGACAACGAGGATTGGACAACGAGGATTGGACAACGAGGATTGGACAACGAGGATTGGACAACGAGGATTGGACAACGAGGATTGGACAACGAGGATTGGAAGTCGGCGTAAACCTTAACTGTGGATTTCCTAAAAGGACAGCGACGGCAAGACATCACCGGCGGAAAGAAGACTACTATCATTGACTCATTTAGGCAGCGTATTGTAACATTTTTTCCCAATATTGTTTTTTTCTTAACTTTAAACAGGATAACGACAATTTTTTTAATAATATTTCGTATAAGTAATTTTTCCACGTATATTTAGTAGGCATAATTACCGACAAACTTAAATATTTCAGCACTGAGCAACCCCAAAGACCGCATGCAACACACCGAGCAAAACATGTTACGAACACCCGCCATATCCGCACCTCTGGATGCAACACCCGACGCACAAGGTTCATCACTACCCCAGCGGGAAGTTTCTACTCGGGCAAAGGTTAGTGACCGAACCAATTGTGTTGCGCCGGATAGCTTGGAGCAGTCTGTTTCCCAAAGCCCTAAACCGCCGAACGCTTATTACACCCGTATTGCGGAACCTGCTCAGTCGAGTGACCCCCATTTCTTGTCGAGCACCGTAGCACCCGAACCAAACATCCATTTCAACGCACCTATTCCCCAACCCTATCCTTTCCCCACTTTGGTCCCAAAGCTTTCTCCATTTCGGCCACACTCTGCCAAAGCTTGGTTTCACTGCGCTGAGAGCACCTTCAGGCGTTATGGAATCACATCACAGAATGTTATGTTCGACGCTGTGATATCGGTCTTACCCGACGACGCGTTCTTAAGAGTCGAGCACGCCTTAGATTGTGATGCACTAAACTCGTACGACAGGATTAAACGTGCATTGCTAAGCACGTACGCACGAAACAGCGACAGCGATTTGGATGACTTTTTGTCGCGTGCCGATATCAGCGATTCGTTACCCACCGAAGTAGTAAATAGAATGCGCTCACAGTTAGGCGTGGACAAAAACAGTGCGCTCGGAGAGCGAATCATGAGACGAAAGCTCATCGGTTGCGTCCCCGTTTCGGTAGCGACCGTATTAAGGTCACGAAACGATCTCAGCTTGGACCAGTTAGCTTCGTGTGCGGACGACATGGTACTAGGGTTGCGTACCCCCGTGCCTAACAGCACAGACGAAACCCACAGACAAAGTCAGATTAACTTGTCCATGGAACGGCGACTCGAAAATCTAACAAGCAAACTATCTTATTTGGAAACACGCCACTCAAACCCGACTCCAAAATGCAGCACACCACAACAACAGCCCCACCGCGCCGTACAACCGTTACAGGACTTCAACACTTCAGACCACCCACGCAACCACCATCTTACCCACAGCAACACTTTCTACCCCACAACGAACGTACATCGACAGAACCGACTACATGTTACTTCCATTCACGCTTTGGACACCGCGCAAGAAACTGCCGTGCGCCTTGTGATTGGGTTTCTTATGCACCATACCAAAAAAACGAATAAGGCGCTCGTTTCCGAAGTCTGTTCGTAAGCGAGCGCGTTGCCCTATATTTTCATGTAACACTGCGACACCTTCTTATCAGCTTTTCTTTGTGCACGACGACGCAAATCAGCTTAGATTCCTCATCGACACTGGTGCCTCCCTGTCACTCATCCCAGCATTGGACAACGAACAATCCGTGTATAATCGCCAAACCAGTTTAGTTGCTCTAAACAACACAAACATTTCCACATTCGGTCACAAGACAATAAATATTCACCTGCCTGATCTCGGCAGCTTCCGTTGGAAATTCCAGGTTGCAAACGTCAGACATGCTGTCCTAGGTTTGGACTTCCTTGACTACTTCGACATTTTAATAGATGTTCGTCGCCGCACATTAATACGCAGACACGCAGCAACAGCACCACCTGGCGACAATGTTTCTCATACGGATCCGCCTAAAGTTATTGCGAAAGATATTCTTAGTTATGACGATTTCTTTGATTTGTTCCCATCTGCCTTTGACGAGTCTCGGTTCAAGTTGCCCGTTAAACACGATGTAGTGCACGATATCGAAACAACAGGGGGCCCAGTGCGTCTGCGGGTCCGAAGATTAGAGCCAGTGAAACTAGCAGCAGCTAAATAGGAG
This sequence comes from Ciona savignyi, assembly GCA_000149265.1. Taxonomy (NCBI): domain Eukaryota; kingdom Metazoa; phylum Chordata; class Ascidiacea; order Phlebobranchia; family Cionidae; genus Ciona; species Ciona savignyi. The sequence goes on from CH002966.1 coordinate 4,725, forward strand.
GTTTTTAAACTTGTCGACCAGGGCATCTTACGCCCATCCAACAGCAGCTACGCGTCGCCTTTACACCTTGTTAAGAAACCAGACGACTCTTACCGAGTCACAGTCGATTACCGCCAACTTAACCTTCGAACTGTTCCTTCACGTTATCCAATTCCTCTTTTAGCCGACATGACATCCAACTTGAGTGGTTGCACTGTGTTCAGCAAACTTGATCTTAAGTCCGGATATTTTCAGGTTCCTATCAACCCCCGAGATATACATAAAACCGCCATGTTAACTAGTTTTGGACTTTTTGAATATACTAGACTCCCCTTGGGGCTTAAGAACTCCGGTGCGACGTTTCAACTGTTGATGAATAAGGTCTTTGGCGACTTGCCATTCATTTTTGCATACATCGACGACTGTTTAATATACAGCAGGAGCCGAGAAGAGCACGTTCGACATCTTCTACTCGTGTTCCAGCGAGTCTTGCAATACGGATTGATCTTGAATCGCGAAAAATGTGTCCTTGGTGTTGAGGAGGTTCGCTTCCTTGGCCACACAGTAAACAAGAAAGGTATTTCCCCGCCACAGTCTAAAATTGACGCAATTATCAATTTCCCTCAGCCAACGGAAGTAAGGGGTTTACGAAACTTTATTGGAATGTTAAATTTCTATCGTCGTTTTGTCCCTGGCTGTGCAAAACATCTTGCACCTCTAAATGCGTTGATATCGCCAAAGTTGTCCCGACAATCCAAACTTGAGTGGTCTCCCGAAGCTAACGAGGCTTTTGAGGTTGCTAAGGAGCTTCTAGCCAACCACATAACATTGGTTTTTCCACTCGCTGATGCACCAACACGGGTTGTCACAGATGCTTCTTCGGTAGCAATCGCAGGTGTACTCGAACAGCAGGTTAACGGTTCTTGGGCGCCCATCTCGTTCTTTTCAAAGATACTTAGCCCCCCGGAACGCAAATATAGCACTTTCGACCTCGAGCTGCTGGCTGTCTATAAGTCCTTAATCCATTTCCGCTATTATCTCGAGTCACGAACTTTTGTCATCCTTACAGACCATAAGCCACTGGTCTCCGCAATGCAAACTCGCTTCGAAAGTGCCTCCCCTAGACAGAGTCGCCTACTTGAGTTATATAAGCGAGTTTGCTTGTCAACTTGAATACCTAAAGGGCAGCGATAACGTTACCGCGGACTGCCTTTCACGGCCACAGACAATCACCTTTCACACCAACCCTGACGAACACGCATCCACCAATGACCCACAACTCGACACTTCGACACAGGAAGCAAACGCCTTCGAGACAGACAATACTGAGATTGATTACACAGAAATGGCAACACAACAAGCATGTGATCCAGGCATTCGCGAATTACGCAACGACACAAACACTTCATTAAAGATTGAATCACGAATTTTTGTCAAACATTGGAATCCCGTTATGGGGCGACGTTTCCACAGGAGCCTTTCGGCCTTTAGTGCCACTGGGCCTTCGGCGCACAGTCTTCGATCATTTTCACAACTTATCTCATCCAGGAGTGAGAGCTTCTCAACAACTGATCGGTGAACGTTTTGTATGGCACGGCATGAACGCCAACATAAGAGACTTTGCCAAATCATGCGTCCCATGCCAGCAGTCCAAAATAACACGACACACTTTCTCCGGTATCCTTAACATATCCGTCCCTTCAGCGCGTTTTCACACAGTCCACGTGGACATAGCCGGACTCATTACCGAAGCTGCTGAAGGCTACCGTTATATTCTTTTGGTTGTAGATCGCTTCACAAGAAACCCGGTTGCAATGCCACTAAGTAACATCTGCGCCGAAACAGTTGCCCGCGAATTTTGCCTGGGGTACGTCAGCAACTTTGGCGCCCCCTGCCGGATTGTTTCGGACAGAGGCGCACAATTTACTTCTAGTGTGTGGCGCGATCTCGCACATTTCCTTGGAGCCAAACTCGTACACACAACTTCCTTACCATCCGAGAAGCGATGGGGCTGTCGAAAGGGTTTTTCGCACCCTTAAGGCAGCCTTAATGGCACGCCAAAGCCGAAACGGCTGGCTCGGCGATTTGCCTTGGATCATGCTTGGTTTAAGAGCCGCTTTTAAACGTGACCTTGGATCGTCCAGCGCAGAACTCGTGTATGGCACCACGCTACGTCTGCCTGGACAGTTCTTTGAACCGACGGAGGTCCAGATTAACCCCGGGACGTTCTTAAACGAGCTAAGAGACAGAATGGACTCCCTGCGACCGATTCCAACTCGACCCCCTTGTGACACTTCGTTTTACATTCCCCCACAACTATGGACGTGATTCAACCATGTGTTTGTACGGGTGGACAAAGTGAGGCGATCACTGCAGCGCCCGTACGACGGACCTTTTCGCGTTATTGACAGGTCCAACAAGTACTTTATAATCGATTTTGTCACACACACGACTACAGTCTCCATTGATCGTTTGAAACCTGCTTGTGCTTTGTTCGATATCACAGGCGGCGAAGACTCATTACCTAGCGCTGAATTTCCTCGAGTCGAAGGTGAAAACGACATTGCTACCACGTTGCTCGACAACGACTCAGTTTTTCTACCACAACCGCACCAGATTCCCGAGAACACGCGGCACTCGATTACACACCCACCCATCCACGATTCACCCGTTCGACGAACACGTGTCGGACGCGTTATACATAGGCCCGCACGCTTTTCCGTGTATGAAACGCACCTTTAGGAAGCGAGTCTCCACAGTAGCCCTAATTCTCACCCTCCACCTACTCGACTATTCGTTTTCTCACCAACCCCCTAGTTTTACTAACTTTCCATTTTACCCTGGTTCACCTGCTACGGTGTTTTGGTTGGTTTTGGGTGGCCCCTTGACTGGCACGGGCGGCATACAACAAAACTTCCGTATTTTTATTGGGAAACGACTGTGTAGTTATCGGGACGCGCACGAAAGGCGACGTCACGAAGCCAGAGCCTGATTAGTACAAACCTACTGGTGCACAACAACAACCCTATACATATGCCACACGAACATCTATACATATGCCACACGAACATCTATACATATGCCACTATACATATGCCACATCTATACATATGCCACAGTTTTGTCTTCTACACGCGCCCATACATATGTTTTGTCTCCTACACATGCATGTTGGGAAAGTCTATACAATTCCTTTTTTTTATATAAAAAAAAAAAAAAAAAATGACAAAGGGAAGTCTTGTGGCGTTCTGTATTTTTTAACCCATTGTTGCCTTTTATGTTTAAACCTTTCTCGCATCTGTTCTATCCCCCGACTTTGTGTCGCGACTTTGTGTTCGACTTTGAGAGTATCATTACACGACGAGACCTGCTCGAGAGTGGTCGCATGTTTTTTCGTTCTTGGACTACGACAGCATACGACTACAAGCCTGGTATTTGGTGGGCCGCTATAGTTTACATAGCTAATCCCCACAGTTTAATATGTACCACACTAAAATAACGGTAACTGCCCAATTGAACATGCTAAAATGGAATTCTAACTAATCCTCCGAAGCTTTTCAGGCTACACCAACGTACGCTACCACACACTGTTTAATGTGAAAATAAGTCATGCGTAACCATTGCGATGATTTTACAAAATATGGCGATCAACCATAATATGCTTAATCGCCGTACCATGTGGTATGAAAATACGACCATGGCTGCATACTATGGGCTAATCATACCAAACCATGTCCCATACTATGGGCTAATCCGTAACGAATCGGGTGTTCTTTTTCCACTCTGGCCCACACTTTCCGGGCCACCCCTTCTCCTAAAGCCGACTCCCCCATTGCACGGGTCGCTTTACTGCACACTTTTCTTCGAGGCTTAGTGCAATTTTTATTTTATAAATAACTATTTAATCATTTTTAATATTTTTATTTTTTAAATTGGGTTTAGCGGCCACGTCAAATTATACAGAATTTTGATAGTCTATTTCTTTTTTTAGACGTGTTCTAACGACTGTCGTTTTGCCGTTTTTTTCCCGTTTTCCAAATTTTTACCGATAGTCCCACTTCGTGTTTTCATCGTGGAAACAAAAAATAAACTAAACTAAACTAAACTAAACATTTAAAGACGTAAAATACAATTATACTGAACAAGGAATTAGAATTTGGAATTGAGAAAACATTACGCAACGAAGAAATATCTCGCGAAAGACCGTTAGGCAGCAAGCAAAAGCAAGACCAGGCAACGCCTCGGTCAGTTAAACTAAAAATATATATTTTGATATGCCGATTTTGGTTATGCATTATATACTATACATATAGGGTACGTAAAAATGTTTTTTTACAGGTTTCATGATAGGCTCGTTGCCAATACCGATTCTTGTGTGTTATCCGATATATGTGTGGTTTCCTTTAACCATTAGGCCACACTAATGTGTTTCAGGAATGATGGTGGTTGGTGTTACGTAGTTGACGCTCTCTGCTTTATTGCAGATTCTGCCTTTTCTCTATCAGTTGCTTGCTTTGCGATGTTGTGTTTGGCATAAATTCTTTTTATCTCGGCTGTTCTCAACGTATATTTATGGCAAAGTTAGTAATAATACAAAAAGATGGCCAGGTTAATTCCCAATGGCATAGATCATGGGTCGGCAACTTAGCACTTCAAAAGCCAGTTTACCCGGTATTCCACAAAAGATTTATGCCCAATGGCCAAGGTTTGAGATTGAGAATTTGTAAAGTTTTTCTTATATTTGGAAAAGAATTTTGAAATTCAGTCTATTATTTCATTAAACACAATGCAACTATCGTATAGTTTCGAGTCTCCGTTTAACACCTCAAAATAACCTACTTCGCCAATCATATTCGATATTTCAGACATATGCTCAGAAGCAAAGCAGACACAGACAAAGAAGATCTTGCACAAAATACAAAACATGAAGCAATTTGCGTTTCAGAAGCATCGACATCCAGTAGTAAGTTTCTCTAAAAACTAACCCAAGCTTATACACACGAAAGATAATTACACAGAAATCTCGACTTTAATAGCTCCTGTAAACAGATGGAGTGCGAGGTAATCTGATTTTTTCTCTATGATAAATTCTCTTGCATTTCATTCCAGGGATAAAGCATGAATAATCTGTTTAAATCTTGTGTGTCACCGAGTTTAGGTAAAAAAGGAGTTTCTTTATCGTATGTAATATAGCGTAATAGTAATGATCGTAAAGTATTAACGAAAGGTATCTGGTGATCATTAGTTTAATACGATGAACATATCTTATTGAAATAAGCCTTTTTCTTATTGAAATAAGCCGTTTAACCTTTTATTGTGTGTTTACATTCACATCTATAGGCCATCCAAATTACGAAAACACAAGACAAAAAACTAATGTCCAGCAGTACCTTAGGACTACTGCAATGAAAGATCGTAAGTTAATACTTTAGTTGATTATTCAAGTGTCAACAGATAAAAAAAATTGTAATTCTTTTTTCACCAGTTCACTTACGAACATAGGGTGGGCTTGTAGCTAAGACCGTTTTTTGTATGTAAGTTTAAATATGTATCGTTGGGGTTAACCATTGGGCCACACGAAGGTATAGCCCGGAAGAAAATGCAATCACTCACTAATTTTTACATTTGCTCTTTGTACTATTTTTACCGGGCGTAATTCCGAACCAATATGATAGGCTTGTCACTATGACCGTCTTTTATAATAGTCGGTATATGTATCGGTCTTTATACTATTAGTAGATGCTGTTTGCGTATGCCATGTATTGGTTAGCCCGGAGCATTTAAACTTTTGAAAAATAAAAAAACGTTGTTTATATTTTATTTTTCAGTGACTTCGGTTTTTAAAAATTCGAAGTCTCAGGAAAACTTCTACGAAAGTTTGGAAACTAAATCGTAAATCATCTATTACTAGTGCTCATTAATGGAATGACAGCGTCGTTATATAGTTGCTTTCACAATGTATTACGTTTTTTTTATTATCAGTGCGTCATATGAAAATTTAAAATGTATCGTGTTATTTTTTATAAGCAGTACATTATATAAAATGATGTCTGTTTTATTTTTTTTTTGTGAAATTTCCTGTAGCGCAAATAAGTGGCTTTGTAGCCACTTATAAATTGTTTTCAAATTAACGCCGTTATATAGTTGTTAAATTGACAGCTTATTTTATTTTCAGTAAAATTAGCATGAATGTATAAGAAGCAACATAATTGTTTTTTCAATACATACTGGTATTAAATCACTGCTGTAAATTTGACTGTATTTTAACACGTCATCGACTTTTCCGTTTTGTTTTAACGAAGCGAATCTTACATTATGATTCATACTCTACCGCTTGCACTCTAATACATAGCCGACTCGAATACGTCTAACAAAATGATTTTATTTTGCCATATTGAACTAAACGTATTTATCGAATAATACTTTCTCCTATACATTATGCATTCCTTAAGATACATTTCTTGTAAACAGAAACAAAATTGTTGTTCTTGTTAACTCCTTTAAAATTTGTTTTCTCTAATAGTGTGGTGGATTACTAAATAGCATTTCGACCGACAGGTTGTAAATTCGAAAGTTGGTGCTATTGCAGCATATAGTGTATGATTGGAAAGTTTTTTTCAGTTTTAGGGGAACCAAATAATCCAGAGCGTCTATACGAAGTGACGACCTTGCGATGGGCTGTTAACGTTGAGTCAAAAGTAACATTGAATTCGCATTAAAGTTATCAAATATAAATAGTTCTTTGATTTTTTTTATATAAATAGTTCAAATTCAAAAAACTACTTTCGTAATGTAGTTAATAATCTACGTAAAATGTAACCCATGTGCAGTGATAAGGTGCTGGCGAAATGTCGCCACTGTCCTTCATGGAGTTTAGCGCACGTCCCAAGTATCCAAGTCTATTTGGTTGGTACTTTCGTGTGGCCGAATGGTTAGCCCAACCGATACATATACCACCGACTCTTATACAAAAAACGATCCTGGTGACGATCCCATCATGGGTTCGAAACTTGGCACGGTAAAAAAAAGTTTATTTGGTTGAAAGAAAAAGTACAAACGACTCAACCATATTCCATTTACAAAAATACTTCAGTCAACTCACCGTAAGTCACCGGCTAACTACTAAGCAATTAATAATTTTTGATGCGTTTTTCTTTTCCGAGTGAATAAACATTGAGAATATATCACCAGTATCGTTGTTTTATTTACAATTTATTTTTGCCCTATATCGTTGTTTTATTTACAATTTATTTTTGCCTTTGTTATCATTTGGGTTGCAAGTAATTTAGTAAGCAAATTAGAACATGCGTAGGCCTAATCTCGCTTACCTGAAAATGCTGACATTTCTTATAGCACTCACCGCACGATTTTTCCATTGCTCGGAGGAACAATACACTGAATTGTTTTTTATTCGCTTCAATTATTGTCTCCTTGCAAACTGATGTATGATATTGTAAACATGATGTAATGCCTATTCTAATTTAGCCCATACAAAAACCCAGGAGGTAGCCCAAGCAATATATAACATATTTGCTATATAACACTATAATAGCTTCAAAGGGCTTAAGTGGGTGATTTGGATGTTTCAATCTGGAAGACAGCAAGGATATCTATGAGGCGTCAATTAAGCTTTTCCATCTTAATTATTTAACCGGATTTTTGTCATTTGTTAGGGTTCAGTACGTGTTGTAAAGAATAGGGTAGAGACGCCAAAATGTCTGACGATTACGATCCCACTGGAGACGATTATCAGTGGGGACAGGGTAAGTTTAAAGAATTTGTTGATCATACCATGCGTGTATTCGTGTACTATACAAATCTCTGTGGCCATGGCCCTGTGGTTAGGCTTCTTTTTGTTAAAGGCTCTGTTTGTTATACCACTGTTTGAAGATCATGCCACGTTGCAACCTATTTCACCACATAATTTTGACAACTACAATCGTCATACAAAATATGGCAAGTCGAGCCAATCGGTTACGCAATCTTGCACGGCCTTTAGTGGACATGGACCGAACAGATGGGTTATGTTACAGGTTACACACAAAAAATTGCTTCATCGTATTCAAGACTGTGCACTTGATGGTGGGCACGAGGTAATCTGAAGATTGTAGTGATTTTCCCCACCGCCTTGCGTTTTTCCATTCCCGAAAGTAGAGCTTAGTCTTTGGTGGATGTAGAACGCTAAAGCGTTATGGGATCCTTTTTCAGCTATAACTTTTATTCTCGCAGATACACACCAAGTCAATGTAGCCAAAGTTGTGTTTTCTGGCATAATATGCACAGTTGGTTTAATCGGAAACTTGTTGGTTATCTTCGTGATTTTGGTTCTGCGGGAATACAAGAAATCGGTCACGCATTGGTAAGTAAAGTAAAGATAGGATAATTTTATGTATCGCTGTGAATGGGTAAATGCAAGCGGCGTTAACGCAATAACGTTTACACACAGGCAATCGTCAGAATAGCTCGCAAATACGTATGGGAGTGTTCTCAAATATGGGCAACCTGGATAATGCACTTAGGTGGTTATCATTCAGACGTTCTTTTAATTTTGGTGGAGCAATTAATCCACTTGTTAGGCCAAGGCTTGCTATAAGCGTCTTACCCTAAGACACAACTGACTACCTAGCGAACAAGTTTTGAACCAAGTCCGGCCCGTTTGTCTAACGGTTAAGTGCGTCGCCTTTTAATCGAAAGGTTGCAGGTGCGAAACTGGTCGCTAGCTAGTCGGTTGTGTCCTTGAGCAAGGCACTTTACGGACATTTCCTGAACCCAGCGGATTAATGCGTTCTACCAAATTGAAGAAACGTGTCCATCATATACAACACACTGCAATAGCTCCGGTAATTCGACGATGGGCGCGAGGTGATCTGACGATTGCCCGTATGTTAGTTAACCCCCTTGGTTTTCCCATTCACGGGGATAAAGATAAATATCCTATCATAAGTCCTTTTGATTGAAAGGCAACGCACTAACCTACCATACTATTTGTTTGAAGAAACCAGTTTGCAATGTTGATCATAGCGGATGTTTTTTTTTGTCACACTCTCGTATTGTAATAAGACAGTGATTTATTAGACTACATCCGGTATTTTCAAATAAATCACGAGGGAATGTCCCAATTTAAGGAAGAATCCTGCACTAGAATGCAGCACTCGTTTGCACGCAAATACTGTTCGCTGATTACTTTAAAAACAAATTTGGTCTAATTGGGTCAAGTGGTATTTTGTTACACTTTATTAAATTGTGTAACAAAGCAACATCATATTTCAAATAACTTTGTCGTTGTAATTACAGTTCTCATGCAAAATAAGTAATTCAAATCATAAACTTTAAGAACTTAGGACTATAGGTAAGATGTATAAAAGTAAAACAAAATTTACATTATTAAAGTAGAACGAAATTGACATATTAGTTGCACATAGTTGTCCTAGATTTTGTTCGTTATGTTAGGTGTTGGGTAATTCCTAAATTGTTACTATTAATGTGGTCATATTCCAGGTACGTTTTGCAGCTTGCATTGGCCGATTCTTTCTTTCTTTTCACCCTTCCATTCAAAATGGTGGAAGATGTCCAGGGGGAATGGGTCTATGCTGAGTGGATGTGTAAAGGCAAAGAAACCCTTCTATTTCTCAATTACTACGCTTCGATTCTGTTTCTTATGGTTAGTAGGTATAAATGTTGTTTTTTTGGGACCACATTTTGATCTCTCTTTGGCATTTTTTCCAACACCACATCAAAGGAACTTTATGTAGTGAAATCTCATTATACAGAAATAAAAAAATCATTTTAAATGCATCTTTTCATATTAAAAAGAGAGCATATACATATCCATAATCATGTTTATTCCCGTAAATCGTTAACGTAAGAGGCGTTATCACTCGGCCAATCGACAAATTAACTCGCGCCCATGCACTGTCAGGTTACCGCAGCTATTACAGTGTTTTTTTGTATGATTGGGACTTTTTTTTAATTTCGTACAACACATCATTCCAATGGCTTCAGCCAATGTTCGTGTAGTGACTAACCCAACGATGCCGCCGACAATCTAGCATGCAGTTGGGAACCTCTTATCCTATTCTTACTATACACCTTTTTTTCACCAGATAATGAGCATTGATCGGTACATTGCTGTGTGCCACACATTCAACGAATCCCTACAGAAACTCCGTAAACCAACAGCATCACTTCTAATCACTGCTGTAACCTGGATAGTAGCACTGTTGATGTGCACTCCAATTATGCTTTACAGCTTTAAAGTCGGACAGAAAGGATCGTGCGTCTGCAGGTAAGCAAAAGCGAGTTTTATGTGATTGTATTGAATAAATCGAGAGTTTATGTGGCGATTTTTGGTTTGTTATTGTTAAAATACTAAATACGGGAATGTATGAGCATCTTAATCCACTCTCATTGAATAACGTTTAAAACTACGAAATGCAGATACTTTAAATCATCACGAACCCCCTCATTTTATCATTGTTTATATTGGTTATTTTTATTTTATCATTTACCACATCACATACACACACATTGTACAACTAGATAGATTCAACCATGTAGGCCTATTAACCAACACTATGTTTAAAACCCACTTTGATTGTAGCTGTATGTTCCTGCATGCAGAAACCAACTGATTCCGAGTTTCCTGCGTAAACCTGATATTCTTATTTTGTCAGTATTTGTTTTCTCTTGTCAAGAACAACTATTAGCGGACATTTTATCTCGTGACCTTTTATGTATTAATCGGGTTTCGGGATAAAACCTTTATAAGTACCCAAACAAAGAGAAGGAGGCTGATTTCGATAACCAAAACATCCAATTGACAAATTATCAATGTGAGATACTGTCGTCGAAATCAATCCCTTATTTTAAGATTAGTTGTTTATAATGTATTCCCACTGGTCATTCTAATTAATCAATATTGTTTCTTGCAGTTACCACTTTCCGATGAATTCTGCTGAGAAAACGGAAATGTGCTTGAACCGAGGTTACACCACTGAAACTCTATCGAAATGCGTTGCGGAGAATGAAAACACTGGCCCCGAGCCCTACTGTGTGTGAGTTTAAATATTAACCTCTATCTTCTATTATACTAATCAAGGCTAAATAAATTACCCTCCAAGAAGTTTAAAAAACAAGTTTAAAAGATATTGTACAGGCACCAGAAGTCCTGATTTCGATACAAGCTTTAGAGATTTAGTGTCTGCAATTACACACTCTTAATAAGGATACAAACAAATGTAATTCTCATTTAAAGATCGGGTCGTAGAAGTTTTAACATATAGTAATCCACCATCCCCACAGTCGGTTTCCGAAGCACTGCGTTGACTAACGACGGCGAAATTTGTTTAATTTTTATTTACCTGTTAAACAAGATACACAAAATTTGGCAGAGGTTAAACCGAACCTAGTTCTGACATTTTGGTTTCTGCACTTAATATATTTTTTTTACAATTTATTCCAAGTGCTTTTTAGAAGGCTAATTATCCTCCCTATTCGTACAATGCAAACTTTTTTACTTAGCAAAGCAATAATTTAAATACCATGACTAAGTAAACAGCATTCGTCAGATACGACCGCGCATAGAAGCTTATTAATTGGTTTTAGGCTACCACATCTTTACTAAGATCCGTGTTGCTGTGAATTCTCAGTAAACGTGTCCACGTTAAATTATTTGAAATTTAGAAATAAATGAAGTCGTCGAGGCAATTTAAGTTTGAGTTAATTTGAACCTATTGGGAATTAAAGTTAAATTTAGTATTTATTTAGTTTATTGTACTTAATAAGGTTAAATCAATTTAAAAAAACATGGGCTACAAATTAACAAAAATAAAGCCCTACAATAAATAATGCATCTTGGAATAATTTTACAGCGCAACCTTCAGGCAACGCATTGCTAGTTATACAACGTAACGTGGTTTTGGTTTGTGGTATCTCTGGCAAACAAACATACTCGAACTAACTTACGTCATTTCTCGACTTGAGAAAACTACCTGGGAGTTATCACTAACGTAAACCGACAGCGGCCAAGTAGGATAGGATAGGATAGGATATTCATCTTTATCCCCGTGAATGGGAAAACCAAGGGGGTTAACACACGGGCAATCGTCAGATCACCTCGCGCCCATCGTCGGGTTACCGGAGCTATTGCAGTGTGTTGTATATAATAGACACGTTCCTTCAATTTGGTAGAACCCCATTAATCCGCTGGGTACAGGCAATGTCCGTAAAGTGCCTTGCCCAAGGACACAACCGACTAGCTAGCGACAAGTTTCGCACCTGCAACCTTTCAATTGAAAGGCGACGCACTTAACCGTTAGACCAACCGGCCGGACAAGTAGTAAATCCCAACCTGAAGATTGCACGTGTGCTAACTCTCCTGCGTTTTTACATTTGCATAAAAAATCTTATCACATTCAACTAAAGGCAAGACAGGTATTTATATCATTTGGTTAACCAGAATGGATTTAAATTATAGCTTAATCTTCAGAAACTAAAGGCACAATATTATAGTCTACATTATTAAATAAAGACTCTTCAACTATACCAATCTTTTATTTAAGGGACATCAATGTATTATTCGTTAACTACGAAGATAATCACGATGGTTTGGCGGAAAATGCTGATTTGGGTTCTTCAGAAATGTCGGACGGCACGAACATGTAAGCATATTATCTGTATACATGGATGAATAAAACAAAAGCCAGTTTTATATCAACTGAGAAGGGTTTTAACTTGGACCACTATGTCATTTGATAGGTTGTTTTTATGTTCCATATGTAAGTCGTCAGAGAAAGGACTACATGCCCTGTGCCAATAATAATTAAATTTTGAAGATATCATTTACAGTCTAAAGTTATTATTTAAAATCTTAAGTAATCATTTGAAGTCTAAAGTCATCATTTAAAATCTAAAGATATCATTTAAAGTTTTAACATATTATTTAAACTGTAAAGTTATCATTTAAATATATTATTTAAGTTTAACATATTATTTAAAATTTAAAGTTATCTTTTAAATATATCATTTAAAGTTTGAAGATATCACTTAAATCTACAAAATGATCTCGGCTAAGTGTCTTGCCCAAGGGTTCAATCGACAAGCTTGCGAACCAGTTTCGATCTTATAAGCTCAAGGTACGCAACGTGAATAGAGATGTTTTCAAGGCACGTCGCGTGATTTGACGCGCTATAAAAATCTACAGTTTGAACATGTGCAAACTCAAACTGTCTACGCTGAATTTCGAAAATCATGCAAAATCTACAGTCTTAATTACGAATAATTAAATTAGATAGTTGACTAATCAAACCGTATACATAACAACGTTTGACACGCGAAACTGCTTTCGTTTTGATATTACTTTTAAACTGGCACACTGCATTCAAAAGGCCGACACCTGCACTAACCGATGAGAGTATTCACATGGTTAAATCACTAATTACCAGTTAGCGTTGTTAAACGTCTATACTTGATTTAACCACAACATTTTTTTGCCGGAAAAATGACGAAACGACAGATCTGTCACTAAAATTATTCAAAAAAATGAGCAGAATCAACAAGCAACATTTTCAGATTCGAAAAGTCATAACTGTACTTGACATTCTGATTTATCTTTTAAAGCGCTGGCTCTGGATCCGGACCAATCAACCACACAAGCACGGTCAATGTCGACTTTACAACCACAACGCAATCTTCCATGTTGGCAACAACTGATATAAATACAGACGCTATTGGCGACGACTTCATAGCGCCTGAATGTCATTATTGGGACCGGCCACTATCATGGAAAATATTCAACGTGTTTAATTTTGTGGTCATGTTCGTAATTCCATTTTTGGTAAGATAATTTATTCTACTTATTATTGCACTACATTATTTTGCCCGCGTTTAAAACTCTGTCTCTTGGTCCGTTGGCTTTCACAAGAACAGTTGTCATGACATGTAGGCCCGTATCATTTCTGCATGCCTTACACTTTCCTTACATCGTCGAAATCCAGTAAAGTAATATACTGAAAGTGAAGGAACGTCTTACTCGTATGTACTAGCTTCTCAATCCCCAAACTTTATTGCTCATCACGACTTGACTTGGTAAAAATACCATTATTTTTAATTAGTACAAGATTCTTTTATCACCTTTTAAAGGGCAGTGAGGGTCCAAAGACTTAAAAACTGATGAATTCTTAATTTTAAATTAGAATCTGATGACTCATTTCTTCCCTGCACAGGTTATGGTCGCGTGTTACAAATAGGTTACCTTTGCCTTTAGCAGATTTACCAGGGGCTGTTAAGCTTAGGACTGTACATTTACTGATGCTCTGTCTATTAGTTTTAATATACAATTCTGATAACTCGTTACTTCCCTTTTCAGGTTATGGTCGCGTGTTACGGTCTCATCATTCACCGTCTCTCCTTCATGCGCATGCGCACAGCCAGCACCCACAGCAACCCCCCGCCAGGATCTTCTTGTAGAGGAAGGAAACATTCTTCTCGGTCGGATCGCGATCGTAGACGCGTCACTATAATGTGCGCTTCACTGGTCACTTGCTTCGTATTCTGCTGGCTTCTTTTCCATGCTGTACATATGGCGAAAATTGATGGTATAAATTCTTCTCAGGTAAAAGTATAGACATGTATGTCCTGCTGCGTAGCTTGATTAGTTTGGACGTCGAATATCATCTGCGAAGTTTACGGCTAAACCCGACCTTTGGCTTAATCGCCAATGTATTTAAAAAATACAGCTAACATAGCCCCAACCTATAGTTGATTATTGGTTTAAATTAAAAATATAAACATCGTCATTAAATGTAAAATACTGCAGTAGCTCCGGTAATCTGACATTTCCCCATGTGATAACTCCTATGAGTAACATGCTGCGATAGCTAGACGGTTGATACTAAGTAATCTGACGCCCATGTGATAACGCCCATTACCGAGCTAAATTTTAAACAACGGGTTCCTTTTTAAATAAGAATAAACAATCTAACTGTCGTGTGGCCAGTTGATTAAAGCAATCAAGTCATATGGAAAGTTATATATTAAAAAAGCGGTTCTATTGACAAACATATTCGAAACTTAGAAACTTAAAAAACATCCATTGTCCGTGTGTTAACCCCCTTGGTTTTCCTATTCACGGGGCTAAACATGAATAGTCTATCCTTTCCTTTTCAATCTGATATATCAGATAGGATTATCCGAAGATCGAAAATCACAGTGGAGTTGCCATTATAAAACGGGCATTTGTCGTCCTATTACCCATAACCAGGGCTTACTTCGATAGATGACCGTCTTTGTTCTTGTCTGCAGAGCAAAATTAATGTAAATAGAGTGGGTTGATTAGATACACCAAAAATTAAGAAAAGTCTCAATCTCGTACAACACACTACAATCTAGTTCCCGTAAACCGAAAGATAACAATGTAGCGAGCGATTGGTAAGGTGTCAAAAACTCTTGCGTTTACCCGTTCCCCAGATACATGATTACCTTAAACTGACCTAGGTTTAAACATGAATTTCTGCAGTCAAACTTGTGCGAGACATTATCGGTGGTTGGATCATTACTCGCGTATTTGAACTCGGCTCTGAACCCGTATCTGTACAGTTTCCTTGGCACCAGCTTTACAAAACGTTGGGCGTAAGTATGCTCTGCATATATGATAATACAACATTGGCTGTGATTTTACCCCCGAGATGGAAAACGAAGGTGTAAAAAAAGTCAGTTGTCAGATTACCTCATGAAAGAACTCGGGTTACCAGGGTTAATGTATTTTGGTATCTCACAAATACTTGCATACTTATTATGTCACCGCGCCTAATGCTGTGGTGGGTTAGTACGACGCCTTTCAGCACAAGGGTAGTAGATTCGAAACTGGTTTCTAGCTAGTCGGTTGCATGCTTGGTCAGGGCAATTAACGAACATTGTTTAACCTTAAAGTAATGTTGGGTTCTAAAACATTATAAAGCAATGTCTAAATCATACACAAAACACTGCAATAGCTCTTGTGATCTGACGATTGCCCGTGTGTTAACGGCCCTTGCAATTCCCACTTACAAAGATAAACGAGAATATGCAATCCTTTCCACGACTGGTATTTTCTAATACTTAATGACACCTGGTTTATTGTTGGCATTTCGCTTCTATATTTTTCGGTCCCGCCGGGATAAGGAAAACCTTTCTTCAATGTAATATCTGGTTGAACCAATTAAGCACTATGATAAATTCTAGTCGGGTTATATTTCTATTTAAAAATGTTTATTAACCTAGAACGGCTACAAATATAGTAAAGAAATCAGCTAAAGCAAAAACGACAAGTTTATCCGGCCATGGTCCTTCTGTACGTTTCACTAAAAAGCAATCGAATGGAAAAGAAATTAGCAGTGTCGCCTCGACTAGGTTCACAAAGATCTACAAGTACGTTCAGTTTGCAGCTTTTTAACGCTACTTAACTTATAATGTCTTCTTTGGAAAGTGACGTTACATATATTCTCTCAATATAATTGTTAAACGTATTGTTCGAAAAGTTCCAAGTGTAATATCTCAGTGATATGAAGATTATCTTAGTGATAACTGCTTGCATTGCAATGACAGAGATAGACATATAAATATTCCATACATTATTATTTATCTCCTTACTGTAGGTAAACTTTCTAACGTGTATACTCCAAATAAAGTATTTTTACAACAAATGTGATGTTTTCAGAAAAGACAGAGATTTAAGCACGACAAAGGGGAAGAAAGTTAATATGAGCATGGCCGAAACCCAGCAACTTTTCCCCGTGGAAACAGGAACTAATGAAAATCCAGAGAAAATCGAAAATGGCGAAATAGATAAGCTGGTGTTGTGGGAAGAAAAGTGATATGTGGTTTCAAGGTGCACGAACGTTTGTGCGCAGGAACTTTTCCCCGTTTTTCCTTCCATTGGATAATTATATATAAACAGTATTATGTTGTTGCTGTATATACATAAGTTTATATATATTGTTTAAACTTTGCCAATCGGGATTAACATAAATAGAACGAATATGCAAGGAAGTCTTAAGCTTTTCCAACGGACTATTATGACATAATTTCCTGTTCTGCTATCGTCAGCACACGCTATTGTGTCCTTATGGAAAGTACTACGTGATGTTGTTGGTATGCTATATTCTTCATTTAAAGTTAGGGGACTGGGGGATAAAAATGCAGCAAACAAGTCAAGTTACAAAGCATAACTGCTAAAGTTTCCTGCAAAATCGAGTTACGAAAAAGTTTCCTTCAATATGCGATAAAAATAGAAGGAAGCCATTTTTAATTTTTTAGTTGTTTTGCAGTGTTAATGAATTTGTCTTCGGATTAAACCGCTTCAGTATTATGACAACCTATCTATAAATTCGTGTACTATACGTCAATTATTTAACTAAAATAGTTATAAAAATCGGCAGTATAGCGAATAAAAGACGTTGAGTGTAAAAGCATTGCCATTATACACTCACCAATTTGTATAAAAAGGTCAATCGTATTTTTGTGCAAAAGTCTTTTGTATATCAACTTAACCGAAACATTGGTATGGACCAGTGGTTCTCGACCTTTTTGACCCCGTGGCGCACCCGAGAACAATTAAGAAACGAACGAGCGCACTTTGCACGGGGAGTCAAACAATATGTTAAATACTCAAACAATATGGAAAATTAAAAGTTTTAATTTTATCACTAAAATTTTCACATAACGAAATTACTGTTTCTTGAGCGCTATTGCTTTTTGGAAGTTAATTTTGAACTAACGTTACACTGGTTAACTGCCTTAAAACCGAAGATAGTTCCTTTAGTAGAACTCTTAAATCCGCTCTCACAGCCGACTAACTAGTGACCAACCAACTCGAAACCAGGCCCGGTGCTAGGAACCGCGGGGCCCAATTAGAAATGTGATTGCGGGGCCCCTACTCTTCATAGAAAAAATTATGGGTGTTAATATATCATAAAATACATACCAGTACATATAAACTACAAAAATAGACATTTAATACTTGCTATAAAACAAATTAAAGGTAATGTGCCTGCCTATTTACGATATATTGTTTTACTTCCATATATATATATATATATATATATATATATATATATATATAAATATATATTGTTTAGCAACCATATCCATTATGACGTAACAGGCAGACACAGAACTATAAATTTGATTTAGTTACGATGCACAACAAATTGATATTATAAGAAAGAATTTTATTTCACTTTTTATTTTACGTTTCAGTAGTATTTTAAACCTCGTAATACAGAAAGACCCCCGCTAGCGCGGGGCCCCTTCAAGGTGCGGGGCCCAATTTGATCTAATCGGTCAAATCGGCCTAAAACCGGCCCTGCTCGAAACACATGACTATGCATACGAAAATACTCCTTCAACTAGATAGTGTCAATTACGTGTTAGCCACCACTACTAAAAAATCCCATTTTGACTGTAAGGTATAGGCTATGTTTCTGCATGCAGCAACGATCTGCTTATTTGGTATATCTTATCCTGTATAACGTTTGTTTCTGCAAACAGAAACCTTTGGTGGAAAATATATGTAAAAATCTGGTGTATTTTCATAAACAATTAAAAATATTATTACTTGTTTAATATTTTTGTAAGCGGACAAACATCAGACCAAATTATTTTAAAATCGATAAATTATTTTGGGAGCTAGGATTGCTAGAACATGAAATGCGTAAAAACAGTTAATTGATAGTTCCGGGTAAAAAGATTATACCTGGGTTAGACCTAAATTTTGGGATTTTGCATATCTATAAGGTCTTGTTAGGGAACTTTCCTAAATAACCGCGTGGGCAAATAGTTAAACAAACATTGTATATATATAAATAAACAAACAAAAAATTGGAAACAGTTTTGCTAGGGTAAGTCTAATTTAACAACCCCTTTTACGCAAAAAAATAAAAATATACTCACAATACCAGAGAGTGTCATCTACGTGTTTTACCACCTTTATTCTTAAAACACAATTTATATTTTTATATGATGTGTTTATGCAAAATGGTCCATAACCACATTTAGTGTATTTTAGCTTCTACAAACGGAAACGCATGGGTTCCTGAGGTAACAATCCAATCTTGTTATACATAATCATTGCACAATATATGTTCTTGTCAAATGTTGGTACGTCAGGTCCATGTTATCTAACATTCCACACATATTTAGTTTGATTCTGCAAGCAAAACGCATGGGTCCCATAGTTACCAAATCAATATTCTTTTCTATGTGCAATTGAAAATATCATATTCGTGTCAAATTTGCGAACATTTCACCACATATATTTTATCCCCATACAAAAAGGTGATTAGGTTGTGCTCTATGACCCATAGAATATAAGATCTTGAAAGGGTAAATTAGTACTTTACAAGTCTAGTAAAGTTCTTATGGGATTACTACGACATTTGGGGTTTTTACATATCTAGTTCATGTTAGCTACCATATTAATTTTATTTCCGAATTAAAAACTCCGCCCAGTGCATGGTTTAAGGTTAGAAACCTACTTGCAAATGTATATACATATATAAATTTATAAATAACAAAATATGTTAGCTTGCATATCTAAAAAAGTATACTCCGATTTAATTTCGACTTGATAATTTTGGAAAAAACTAGACACCCCTGTCCAATTAAGAAAAAAAAATAACACAAAAGTAAACGTTTGTCCTTTTTTTCCAAAAGGAATCAATAACAACTATATAACAGAATAAATATTTTGGTCACATTTTATTAGTATGGCCAATTATTTAAAATTTACAAATGTAAGATACAGTTTAAATTAACAAACATAAGTGTAATATACATATAGCATTCAGCATTAAAAATAACGAATTTAGTATGCATAGATCAATCAATATTTGAAATGGCAAGTAAATAAATATATATATATATATATAGATCAGTGAATATAACTTAACTTACAATAAGACAAACAATTAGCAACGGTTTTCTGGCGACTGTACGTGTTGTACCGTTCTTTGTTCAAGCCGCAGAGACCAATATTCACACTCGGTCATACCGTAAGCGTTATTAATTACAAATTCATAACTTTAAAATGAGGTTCCTAAACGGTCCTCATCACTTGTTTACGGCGAGGATGTGGATGAAATAAAATCACCACAGGGTTGTACGTGACGAGTATGGTCGCCTAAGGATTTTTCTGGACTTGGAAGAGGTCTATAGGCCATCCTATGTGACGATTTGCTTCTACGTTGTTCTCTTTTTTGCGTTGCGGAAGGGTCACAATGTTGCAGATCTGAAAGAAGAATAGAATAAGTCCATAAAACAGTCTTATATAAATGTTAAAGAAAATTATTTGGTTTTGCTAAAGTTGTAACATAAAACAAACATTCCATACACTGTACAATCATCAAAGAAAAATAAAAACTGTGTCCCATTTTATTATAATGGAATTTAACAATCGATTATACTAACAGTTAAAAAGATAGTTTAATATACATTTATAAGTGCATTTTGCATACATAGAGCCATTGGGATTTGGCGTTATTTTAATTGTTTTAATTTTCGTCTTCTGCACCTTGTCGCACCCTTGATTTATACAGAAACCTTAAAATCTTTAATTCAGAAACTTTATATGAAGCGATACGCTTTATGTTTATATCAGTTAACTCACAACCGATTAATCACGTCATCACACAACCGTTTGAGCTATATCCATTAGACACAACCGTCTAAGCAACCCGCTGAAATGATTAGACTTCCCTTCGACTGAAAGCCATCAACTTTCAATAAGCGGACTACCTGATGCTTCTGCTTTGGCAAGGTACTTAACGTATGCTACCCTATAACGCACTGGTTTAACTGATTAAACAACATGGTCGTCCAAAATAAATTAGATCCTTTCTATCTGCATTGTTAATTTGGCTGTCGCTAAATACCAACAAATTAAAAACATAGTAATAATAAACCATATTCTAATACACAGCAGGCAATTGCACAATGTATTTAAACATTGCCATTGCGGAACTTTAATCCATACCATTTGTATGGGTTTTTTTCGAAATAGCGGTGATGCTTCGTCTATCTACGACTTGGGCTTGCTGCTGCGGTACTTTCGGCCTGCACGATCATAGGGAACCCATAATTAACAAACCGTGTGGAGGAATCATCATATCCTTCATTTCTTTGATTTCGCATTTGAGTTGGTGTCTTTGCTGTAGCTGCTAGGAAATGTATTAGTATTCATGAAACTGCAACGTATTAGCATTCATGCAAATGTATCATATAACTCTATTGTGTCATACATATACCTCTCACTTCAACATATCCATCTTCGGGTGTTTCGTAAGTATAAAAGGGAGGGGGCTTCATGAGTTCGAAAACAATTTTGCTATGTGCCATCACATTTTCGTGTACAGCCATGATGTCCTAGAACAAACCTCGGATGATATTACGCCGATGTAAAACCAATCGCGCTTCACTATCTCTCTTAACTTAATCAAGTATATTAATAGGTCAAAAATACCACCCCAACATTCAAACCGCACTATTATATTAAACCCACTTTAATAGACCCTTGTAACCAAACGTTGGATATGAGGTAGTAAGGTGGTTGTTCGTGTGATAACCTTGTCTGCATTTTACCATTCCGAGAGATAAAGTGGTGTATATACAGTGATGCTGAAAGCTACATGCGTTGTAGATCAAATGTCGCTTCTGTAAAGACTGCTGGTAAGGAACAGAATGTGTCCAAATGGGACCTATAGCCTAACTAACTATCAGCAAGTATAGATGTAAATTGAATTCATATTTCGATCTACATGTCAATATAGCGGTCGTCGTTGTATCGTCTGAATTAGCTTTAGCGTAACATGGATTTTAGACCTATGTATACGACCAAGTATATATAGCTTATTAACTAGGCTTTAAATGGGCCCACAAACTTACTTTATTCCATTGTTCCAGCTGCCATTGTCGTTTTCTTATTATACCTCGCAAATGGACATTTTCCTGTATGTGAAGAGACATAGATTAGTGCAGTAATATAATTTGTTTAGCCAATTTACTTCCTTGTTTGTCGTATTCGTATTGACGACCATTTAATAAAGAACCCAGGATTGTTAAAAAAAATATATTATATGGGTTAAACACAAAACGGGGATATTTTAACTAATAGATTGTCCCTTGTATCTCTAAAACATCAAAAAATTAAGAATATCAACAATAAAATACCGAAAGTTTAAGAAAACGGTGGACATGCCTATGTATTTTCTTTGATTTATTTACAATTTGACACTGCATCTGGTCTCTGATTTATTTACAATATGACACAGCATCTGGTACATATTAACTACTCTTCAGTTCTCTTAATATTTTTAAATAAATTAATATTTTTGTTCGCATTGAAATTCACTATCGATATGTAATAGTTTTTAGTGTTTAGCTGATTTATATACGGGTGTTCTATAGTAAGTTATAAATTGTATATTTTAACGGATTTTTCGGGTTAACTTGCGGTATGTTGCGTCCGTTGCTCCCTTTATTTCTACGTCAATTTTGCTTACCTACAACTTTCCTTACAAAATGAAAATTAATCCTTTTTACCAGTTAGGATATGTCGACTGTTATAGAATAACCGGTGCCGAACATTCGCAAAACGGCAGTCGCGATTATAATTTTGGGTTTTTTACCTAAACCCACTGAGAATTCAAACCATATTAGCTAACACCACAAGAAGATTTAACTCGATTGGACATTTTCGTTCTTATTATATATAAAGCAAAAATGATCACTAGTTTCAGTGTAATAGAAAAAAATGGACATTTTCAGAAAAGGGGTTAAGGATAGGTGTGGGAAATACGCATATTTTTAGTTTGTATTTACATTCGTTTTTTTCTATTTATCTTTGTTTTGTGTTTTCACCTTATTCAGACGCGTAATAATATAGTATTTATGATCGGTTATGCATATTTTGTTTTGTAGATTTACTTCTTTTTTAATGTAAATATTATATTCCAATACAGAGATGTCGGCGATAACGCCGAAAATGCTAAAAAATGGCTTCTTTATAACTTCTTTTCTTTATAACATTTTTTAGCAGGAATACCCAATAAATATTGGAAATTAAAAATCGTTGCAAAATAACAACATGTCAGTAAAATTCCTAAAAGTTTTAACCTGATTACAAAACCCCGTGCAAATAATCTGGCGACAGGCATGGCTGTCACCAGCGTGATGCAGAAATAAAAAAAAGAAAAAACAAAGTCAAATCAAAAAAGAAACTCATAATAACACAATAGTGAATATCTTGAAAGTTTGTGTCTATAACTATCAGTGAGCAAATATATATTAAAGTTGTTCTGAATACGTCTATATACCCTTTTTCGTTGTGTTAAGCCTTAGCTGGAATGCATTTTACAGTTACATTTACGATCGCGTATATGCCTCGTTGAGTGGGCTTTAAATGGGGAAACGAACTTACGTTTGTCGCTTTTTTCCAGCTGCAAATGTAGATTTTTTTCATCTCGCTTCGCGGCCGTTTCCTGTTTGTGAACAGCAGACATTAGGTACTAAAATAGACAGTAGAAAAAGCGTAGTAAAATAATTAGAATGAACAATTAACATGATAATGTTTGACGTATTGAAGGTCAGTCTATATAAAATTAGGCATATTTAAAAAATTATATTTTAATTTTTATGTTTGTACAGGCAAAAACGGTGTCCGACCCGCTAAACCAAGTAAGGTGTGTGAGTATGCACGTAATATATTCAGATGTGACGATAACGCCCT
The DNA here is from genome assembly GCA_000149265.1 of Ciona savignyi. Classification (NCBI taxonomy): domain Eukaryota; kingdom Metazoa; phylum Chordata; class Ascidiacea; order Phlebobranchia; family Cionidae; genus Ciona; species Ciona savignyi. The sequence continues at coordinate 28,462 of CH002966.1, forward strand.
GTTTTATAGTTACAAAAACAAATTAGGTGCAGGTTTTTGAAAAACCATCCAAATACTTCGCGGGACAAAATTGGACAAAAAATACAAGACAGAAATATAAATAGTATATTACAGAATTCAAAATGCAAAAAAAAATAAAAAAAAAATTATTTCGTTTCTTAGGTTTGCTCACTGATTGAGTATATAATATATAATATAGGTTATATAAGTCAGTTATCGTAGTTAAAATGTACCCAAATTTGAAAACTGGAAAATAACACACTACAACACATTAGTTTCAAAGATATTTTTTTCCTTATTGTTTTAAAATAATCCTGACATAATTTTTATGGACATAATTTTTTGTCGCAGTTTTTACACTTGGGCAATCCAATGAGAACCACGGACCGGATAGTCTGCAAAAGTCCACACATTTTTAATTTTATATGTTCTAAGGTGTATCCATTATGGCGATCTGCAGACATTTTAGCTGTATAATTTCACAGGGACTGCATGCATTTTACCCCAGAAACCTATCCAGTTCTGCTTCCAGATACAAACTATATACTCAGTGTATAAAATATACCAATTGTTGTCAGGGGCCCTGCTTGCATAAACACATAGCATACAATATGTATTTTACAAATAGCAGTTATAAAACATGTGGTTGACACTCTCTAGTTTTTTATAAACTTTTAAGCTGCAAAAACATTTTCTTTCTCGAGTCGTTTTAATTTCAACCCTACCTCCTCGCCATTGTCCATTATCGTTCAGGTGGTTATAGTTTAATCTTGTTTGTTCGAGTTTCAATAACTTCTACACTAGCGTGCGAATGGCGCAATGCACAATGGGGAAGTGGCCCCGAATTATTTTTTTTCTAGTTTGTTTTGATCAACCTATGATCAAAGGTTGTCAGATTAAAACCAAATATGGTGGTCGAAAAACCTTGCGTCACTGTCCAAACCCTTGCGAAAGAAAGCAAACATAGATTAGCCACCGCTTTTTTGAATAATTGGTTTGCAAACACTTCAAAGTGCAAATTATATGCTAATATATGACGTTCGGTATGCGGTAGGCTGTGTACGGTGTTTATTTATTAGTTATCGTTCACATTTCACATTTGCACAATTTTACTTGATGAATATTTTTTCCTTATTGTACTGTGACCTGTAAATTATTTAATACATTAATAGACACAATGATATTTAATACTTACCAAGTGATTATGGGTTGGCCTACCTTCGGAATTTCAAAAAGGAATTCGTTAGTTTCTGCTTGCAGACATTATACACTCTGTTTGAGTTATATAATAAGTGATTGGTAACCAGATAACCCCCTTCGTTTATTAAGAAAATATAGACATCAAGATCGGATTGGTAACTCTATAATCCGTTATTTTTGCTTGCAGAAACAAACAGTATACACTTTTATAGAGACCGAAGAGTTTGCATCAAAAATCAATAAAATAATGTGACTGCACCTTTCGACTTGCACGCTATATTATAAGATTCAGGCAATGAGACGACAACGGAAGACTGCTATCCATGTAAACAACATTTATTGTTCGTGTTTAGAAATCATGTATTACATTTTTATCATTACGATCACTACAAAAGATCACGTCCATAACCCCACCCCCCAAATACAAACAGCTATATATATATATATAATTATAACATGCTATGATTTCATGACGAACTTTATGCTATTTCAAAGCTGTGGACACAAGGTCTGGTACGGACATAGTCTATAGCCCATTCGACATAAATTAAACTGTGCGGCCGGATTTGCTTACAGTCAGTCCTATTTACTTGTTCCGTTGCGCTATCGGAGTCAAACTTTAAATAAGATAAAGCGCTAACTGTCTAATGTGGGTAAATTTTTAAATAGAAATATATAAAATAAAAAGTCCTCAAAGATATACAAAGAATGATTGGGTAACCAGGGAGCCCAATCAGTTTTGCATGCAGAAACTTAGGGTACACTTAAAATATTTTTGTTTTTTTTAAATAGTAGTGGCTAACACGTGTTTAACACTTTCTACTAATATGGTTTAAATTTGCATTGGCAAATTTATTCTGAATTGGAAATTTACAATTCACCTAAGAATATAATTACGACGGCCATTTTTCGAATTTCCATCGCGAATTACTTTTTAATAGCCGATGTTTCGGGGTTGGTAAGCATTTTTAATTTAAAATTGTTAAGAAAGTTGTAGATGAATAAAATAGCCGTCAAAACTACAAACGAAAATCATACATATAGCGGTCAAAAATAACTTTTCAGTATACATACTACATAGGTCAATCAAAATTCACAATGACAAATCAAATATATATATTTGATTTATATTATATAGATCAGTAAATATTACGTCACTTACAATACCAAAACAATTAGCCAACCAGAAAGTGGTTACTCCCACTATTTAACGCTAACTTATATGCTTAGTAAAGCACAACAGTTCATAAAATATTAACCTGGTTGCACAACTTCTTTCTCTCGAGACACCCTTTACAAATTATGACGATCAGCCATTTTGATTTTTCGTATTCGTAGGGAGCCCTTTCAGTTTTAACCACGCAAGATTATTTTATTATTCTAGAGAGTGTCAACCACGTTTTTAACCACAACTATTTGTAAAACACATGTTGTATGTCATATATTAATGCTACAGTGTCCCTAACCACATTTTGTATTTTATACACTGAGTATATGTAGTTTTTGTTTCTGCAAGCATAAACCCATGGGTCCATAGTTATCAAACCAAACTTCTTCTCCATGTCTAGGTAAAAAAACAACAATCGTGTTAGATTTACGATGGTTTCACCACAAATGTTTTAAATTAATGCTATTTTCAAGTGCTGTATTGAAAATAATTACTATGCACATTCGTGGACTAAACACAATATCGTAGTGATATAGTAATACAATAGTCAAGCAGTTAAAAAAACGTGTCTTATTATTTAGGTTGTGACTCATTCATTGTGTGTTTGTGCATAGCCAGTCTAGTTGACTCTGATCAAATTAACGGTAAAATTTTAGTTTCCTTGATCCCCCTTTGTTTTGTCAGAAGTCGCTGGTTCGTTTCCCAAAAAAAGATTTTTGTTTAATATATATATATAAGCCTTCCTGTAGCAAAAGAAAAGTTCGCTAAAAGGCTTAACACAACTGGCTGGTCAGTTGTATTTATAAAGAATAAACACCGGTATTGGTATTTATCCTAAAAAAGATTAATGTGGTAGGCTATCCGTTACGGTATTCGGACGAATGCAAGAATACAGTTTCTCGTTCACCTATAACCTATGGGTCGAAAACCTTTTGCACTTAATAAGCCTTGACAACAGCCATTTCACACAATCAAATTCACTGGGCTGCAAATCTAAGAAGATTTTCGTAAGAAAGGAAAACAACACTGTGTGAAATAAAAACGCGTGTGTTCTTCTGGTTGTTTTGTTTATGCATGGGTATTAAACTTACGGATAGCTCGCTACAGTAGCAATAAAATTAAAAAAAGGCGTATCAGTAGGATAAAAGAGCCGCATGTTGCGAACTCCTGGCCCATCCCCAGAGACAAATATTCACACTCGTTCCTACCGTAAATAGAACTCGAAAACGAACTTGTTGAAACCTCGTCGCTTGTACTTTCCGGTGAACGGATCGATGGATGATCATCCTGGACTTGTACGTGACGATGATGGTCACCTAAAGATTCTTCCGGACAAGGGAGAGGTCTATTTGCGTTGCTGCTACCTACAAAGAAAATGAGTTGGTAAGTTTTATTAAGTAGTATTGAATTAATTTTATTAAATAGGTTTAATTATTGATTTTACTAACATTTACAAACAAATATTCAATATACATTTACAATGACAAATGCATTACGCCTACAAAGGGCTGTCCTAAATTTTCATAGGCAGCAGTTAATATTAACCTTCGAACATAGCTGTTATGCGGAACTTTAATTCTTACCCTATGTATCGGCGCTCGTTGAAACACCAGTGTTCCTTTCATGACCTACAACTGGTGCTTGAGGATGCGGTATGTTTGGCCTGTACGACCATAGGTTAGCACAAAGGAAAAACATTTTTTTGTTAATCAATGTGGCGCCTTTTTTTGCTATTTTGCAGACTAGTTGCTTTGCTATAAGGAAATTAAACTAAGATTTGCACCAGTCAGACTGCCCGGCTATTATATTTGTTTTAATCCCTAGATATTTTTGGCGCATATATTTATTGTTTCTGAATGTTACCATGAAATCGGGTTATTTTTTAAATAATAAACCAACTAGGGTATTTTTACCATAACGCAGCCAAGAGTAAATTTGATTTAGAAACAACGAACCGTGTAGAGGAACGGTCATGTTCTCCGTTTCGTTTATTGTAAAATGGATGTGGTGTCCTTGTTTTATCTGATAGGGAATGTATTAAAATTCCTGAAACAATATACCGTAGTATTCTAACGTGTCATGCATACCTCTCACTTCCTCATAGTCATCTTTGAATGTTACGTAAGTATCAAGAAAACAGTCAGTAAGGTCATCATCATACATCGTTTGTCCGTGAGGTTCGACCGTAAGGTCACGCATCGTTTTAATGTGGGTCTCTATGGTTTCGTGTAGCGCCTTTATGTCCTAGAACAACTAGTGGATTAATATTACAATTCGGAAGCAATTGCGCACTCTTTCTTTTAACTTAATCTTGTGAACTAAAAGGTTACACTAAAACACCGGAACACTGTAACCGCGTTTATCATACTAAGCCCACACTTATTTATCATATTAAACCTGCTAAAATAACAGCGGTAAACCGACGGTGGGTTTGAATTATTATACCAACGGAGATAAACGTGACCCTATTATGTAACATATATGCAGCTTTCAATCGAAAAGTTACAAGCGCGAAACTGGTCCCTAGCTAGTCGGTTGTGTCCTTGGGTAAGGCACTTTACGGACATTGCCTGAACCCAGCGGATTAATGGGTTTTACCAAATTGAAGGAACGTGTCTATCATATACAACACACTGCAATAGCTCCGGTAACCTGACAATGGACGCGAGATAATCTAAAGATTGCCCATGTGTTAACCCACTTCGTTTTCCCATTCACGGGGATAAACATGAATATTCTATCCTATCCTATATCCTACAGTCATAATAAGGGGCCCATGTGTTGCGTTATCAACAGTTGCTAACGCTGTAACGAGCGCTGGGTTAAGAACAATATGTGTTCTATATTCCAAATGGGGCCTGTAAATAAAGTCAGTCGGAATAGATATAATTTGAATTTAAGTTTCAATATACAAGCCAATACACTCGTCGTCATTGTAGCTTCGCCTTATACATTCACAGCATGGTATGAACTCCACACTTATATGTACGAGCAATTCTATACATTATATACTGGGCTGGGGAAGCGAACTTACCATTTCCCTTTTTCCAGCTGCGATTGTTGAATTTTTATTTTACTTTGCAACGCGACAGCTTCCTGTTTTAAAGAGATATAGATTAGCGTAGTAAAATATAATATAAACAAGTAATTAACATTAAAGAGGGAAAGTACCCGTAGTCCTCGTACATCATATCAATGATAAGCCGTTTAAAATCAAGTATATTTAAAAAAATGTGTTCTAAAAAACACAAAAATCGGTTCTTAACCTTGCTTTTTCCAACTGGTTGACCATACAATGTAAGTCAGTTATCGTTGTTAAAATTGTAGATATTTCAATACTTTAAAACAATACACTTACACCTTAGTATTATATATAGATCTACTTTTAAAACATTTTTGTAAATTCTTTTCCTTGGGAACAACAAAGTTTTTCAGCGGATTATCAGATCTAACATTGCCGTTAGGGGCGCTTGTGTTGTGAAAAACGAACTTACCATCCTCTTTTTTGTCAGGTGCGATTCTAGATGTTTTATTTCATTTTGCATATCGATTTTTTCCTGTTAGAGAACAGACATAGATTAGCATAGAAGTATAATTTACATAAGCAGTTTATATCAGGTTACAAGTTCCAGGCAATCCACAATGAAATGAAGCGAATTTTAAACTTAAATGGTAGTTTTTTTATGTTTGTACATACAAAAAGGGGTATCTGAGATTCTCTTCGATCATATAAAAACCAACTCTTCTTCCTGTAAAACACTTCGTGACAAATAGTGTTCTACAGGAAGCGTTCATCCAGCTATTCATCTTCTACAATGCAAACTGTCCTTAAAAAGGATTTTGTCACCCAAAATCCTACCACAGAAAGTATTAAATTGTTTTACAATTAAAAAAGGTTGAATCTGTCATCTAAAGCCAATTTTACTTAAACATTTTGTACTAGTAGCCCTCTTTACCTTGGGATCTTTTTTTCCCAACAAAAATGCGTAATCAACATTTTTATTTCTCATTATTACAAAACATCACAGCTAAACGCGAACACCGGCGCGCAGCCTAGCACATTTTCCACCACCATTGTTACTTAGGATAGGATAGGATAGGATAGAATATTCATCTTTATCCCCGTGAATGGGAAAACCTAGGGGGTTATCACACGGGCAATCGTCAGATCACCTCGCGCCCATCGTCGGTTTAACGGAGCTATTGCAGTGTGTTGTATATGATAGACACGTTCCTTCAATTTGGTAGAACCCATTAATCCGCTGGGTTCAGGCAATGTCCGTAAAGTGCCTTGCCCAAGGACACAACCGACTAGCTAGCTACCAGTTTCGCACCTGCAACCTTTCGATTGAAAGGCGACGCACTTAACCGCTAGACCACCGGGCCGGACTACTTAGCGAAATATCCATTTAAATAGCATTACTGAGGAAGGGCCAGATGTCATTTTTGCTTACGCATAGAGGTATATTAATTTGTTAACATTTTCTAACGAAGAAAAGGAAATGTAATAATATTTTTTTTTAATTTTTGGTTCTTATTCCTTACATTAAAAATTGTTTGCATATTGATATAGGATTATCTAAAAATTCATTCTGATGTAATTTTATGACCCTTTGTAGGAGAAGTCATTGCGACATGTCATGCCTGTCAACATTAAAAGATGCAGGCAAAACATTACTTTTCGGGTATTTCACTGGGTAATTTTTTATCATCCTGTATTCAAAACAACATGGTTAACCGCTTAACAATGTAGATATTAGTCTACGAATTAAAATTAACAATTAATAGAGATTACTTATTGTAAGGCAGTTTGCAATGAAGAATTGTATCGCCCAATTCAGCCTAAGTGTATGAATATGAAGATTATCAAGTATATGCCTCGTTAACTAGGCTTTAAATGGGTTAACGAACTTACCAAATTTCCTGTTGCCATCTGTGATCGTAGAATTTTTATTTCACCTCCCACCTTGGCATTTTCCTGTTTGATATTTAAGTTTATTCCCGTGAATAGGAAAATGCAAGGGGTCTTAACACATGGGCCACCATGGGATCTTCAATTTGGTAGAACCCATTATTTCAGTAGGTTCAGGCATTGTCCGTTAGTGTCTTGACCTTAAACATAACAGACTAGCTAGCGATCAGTTTGGTACCTACCTGTAAACCTTCGACTGTTAGGCGACACAGTAACCTACCACGTTAATCGATTGTATTGCAAAACATACATACATTAGACTATGAGCGTGACAACCACGTGTTTGTTAAACTAAATTGGTATGCTATGTGTTTTCCCAAGTATATTTTTCCAATTGCTTTACCATTGGCTAAAGCACTAACATTCCACGAAATCTGGACAAAATTAGAGCAGCAGTTTAAGCGCTATCCACCAAAAAGCTAAATATTTAGAAAAAAAGGGGAATTTCTTGAAGTTATTTTCCAACACTTTAGTTTCTGCATATCTAGACCATGGTATAAAAAATGAAAAAGTTTCCATTCCATTACTTATTCCGGTAGATGTCGGGCGACATGCCTTGCCGGTCAATCGATTGACAAAAAAAGAAGAAAAAAAACGTAAAAACAAAAACTAAATGTGTCCCATTTTTCCAATGGGGCCCATAATTACTACAGAGTTTTTAACATGCCGTGTGCAACTTTTGATTTTGTTAACATCTAAAACTTTTGCATTGGTAATTAAACGCAATTTAAGCGTTTGACGAAATAAAACGGACAAAAATAACACATGTCTCATTTTCAAAATGTACCCATAAAAATTTGTGTCTCCTTATTTAAAAAAAAGACCCCATAATAAAGTATATGCCTTATTAACTGGGCTTAAAAATGATAAAAAAAACTTACGTTTTCCGCCTGTGCCAGCTTCCATTCTAGATTTTGTATTTTACCTCCCTTCTCGATATTTTCCTGTTTGTAAAAGACAAAGATAAATTTGTAAAATAAATTTTACAAGCAATTAACATCAAAGTGTTACTCATGTTGTTATTAATACAGATTTCTTTACTTGCCATGTGCAACCTTTGATTTTGTTCACAGCTTAAACGTTTGCCCTGGTAATTAAATGCAATGTGTTAGCAAACATAATACTTCGTAAAATGTTGTATAAAAAGCGTTTACCAATTCATTTTTAAAGACTTCTCGGCAAAGCTGAGGATTTTTAAAAACATTTCCTTCATCAAGTCGCTTCATCTCTAAATGCATCTTCTGGTTAATGTCCATAAGAATTAAAGTCTGAACCGGTTTAATCTAGTATATATTTTGGGTTAGGTATATCACTACTACCTTTCCAGTGAATTGCGCTATATGTACACAATAAGGAACTTGTCTCACCTTAAATCCAAGATCGTCAGATAAAAAACAAATATGGTCGTTAAAAAAGTTGCGCCATTGCCCACGTGGAAGAAAGCAAATACAGACATAGCTATAATGTTTTATTGATTTGTTTTGAAAACAATTCAAAGTAAGGTACAGACACGCATTACCGCAACTTTACGTACCTTCTGACCACCAGTACCACGGCAACAGTCATCGCAATACACAGTTTTGGTTAGAACAATAATAACGGGGGAAGTCCCATTCGTTAGGTATACGTCATTCCTTTCGCTGTGGAACACTCATATTTTTAACATTTGCACAATATTGCTTGATAAATATCTTTATCTATTGCAACTATGACCTGTAAATTAGTTACATTTACACATATAATAATACTTATTAAATATAAATAACAGGTAACTATTTTAGAGCTAATATAGTATCCTTATTTGTAGACAATGCTATTTTAATTTAATTCAGTTATTTTTAAACCTTTTTGAATTCTTATTCTCACTGTGGTAATTATGTTGTTATGTAAATCTGTATTTCTTTTTTTGTAATTTTTGTAAAGGACCAAACTAGATTATTTTGTTTATTGGTACCTTCCTGTTTTTAGTGAAATACCTTGTCAATTATTTATACTTCGTGATTTAAGTTTCTGCTATACTTGTATACTTGTACAAGTTTGGCATGTTTTAATAATGGTGGTAAAGGCTGCATCGGAACATACAACAAAATGAATTGAATACATTTATAAGTTCAGTCAATTAGTTTTACCAGGCCGAATATCTTGGTGGGTTAGTCTGTCGACTTTCAACCGAAATGAAGTAGTCTCTAGTTTTTCGGTTGTCACCTTAATCAGGGCAATGCAACGACATCGTCGAGATTCACTCCTTAGTTCCCAAATTGTTATTAATTAAACTAATTGCTCATGTACTATAAATAAAGTATTTACGTTGGTAAACAAAACAAATAACAATAAAAACGATAGATACTTAACATCATTATAAATCAACTCGATTAAATTATTTATTCATTTTGGGAGTATACATCAATTAAGTATTTAATACTTTTAAATGCCTTTGTAAGTGTTGCACTTGAAACTTTTCAGTGGAATTTCATTTTTGGGGTTTGTCTTTTTTCACTGTGGCCCCTACTTTCCGGGCCACCCCTTCTCCTAAAGATGACTCCCCCATTGCACGGGTCTCTTTACCGCACACTTTTCTTCGAGGCTTAGTGTTATCTTCTTTTTTTTATTTGGGTTTAGCGGCCACGTCTAATTGTTTCGGATTTTAATAATTTATTGCTTGATTTTAAGACGTGTTCTAACGACTGTCGTTTTGCCGTTTTTCCCCGTTTTCCAATTTTTTTCAAAAATCCTGATTTATGTTTTCATCGTGGAAACAAAAAATAAACTAAACTAAACTAACTATTTAAAATTGTCCTATTGGAAATTGATGTATATTGGAATATGATAGCCCATGAAATAACTCACATGTAATTAAACGTAAGGAAGATGCACAATACGGTGAAATCTTTCCAAATAAATTAAAATTTTATATGTGTGCATAAATCTCTTGCGTTTTAAAGTTAACTTGTTGTGCGAAGACAATAAAAAAACCATTGTGATTTTCAATAAACCCCTCTTTTTACGCGTCAATAGCTTTGAATTAAACATGTTGCAACATTTTTTGCAACCTCTTTAAAGTTATTGCCAGACGCACCGCACCTCGGAAAAGTTCTTTAGAGGCAAACAGGGCGAAAGGTCTAAAACAGTGCTTCACAGGCCCCAGGACAGTTCCGCCCACTTATTAAAAAGATTACATTCTCTTAAAAAGTACAAGCTGTACTAGGATGGCTATTAACCAACGGGTGGTGGAATTAAAACGACTCTAGAAAGAAAATGTTTTCCAAATTTTGCCGCCTTGCCGAAAAGTCTTGAAAATGAAGTGGTAGGCACCAAACATATACCACGAAGTATCACGTTTGCTAAAAATCTACGTTTTACTAGCGAGTGTCAACCACGTATAAACCACTACTATTTTTTGAAACTTCTGTTGAGGGTATATTTTTCTTCATGCAGAAACGATTGGGTTCCCTATAGCCACCCTATAGGATAGAATAGGATATTCATGTGATATCCCGTGGAATGGAAAACCAACGGGGGTTTGACACACGGACAATCGTCAGATCGCCTCGCGCCCACCGTCGGTTCACCGGAGCTATATTGTAGTGTGTTATGTATGATTCACACATTACTTCAATTTAGTAGAATTAATCCGCTGGGTTCAGGCAATGTCCGTTAAGTGCCTTGCCCAAGGACACAACCAACAAACTAGCGACCAGTTTCGAACCTTTAACCCTTCAGCTGAAAGGCAACGCACTTAACCACTTACCACTTATCATCACTCTTGGTATATCTTATTGGTTTCCGAGTTACCAAACTGGATATCTATATGTTTTAAATTGAAAGCGGCCTGGTTACCCAAACCTCACAGAATATCATATACAAAGGGTACAACGTTTGTTTCTGCAAGCAGAAACTAATGGGTTTCCGAGTTACATATCCAAACTTTATATCCATGTTTTCTAAATAAAACTAACGGGTGTCATGGTTACCTAACTCCCCATGGTATAAACTATGTACAAAGAGCACAACGTTTGTTTCTGCAAGCAGAAACTAATTGGTTTCCGAGTTACCAATCCAATCTAAATATCCATTGTAACACTTATCGTCGCCATGGTTGTATATATTTGTATCGATGTCACGAGGGAATAAAATCGCTGTAATAGAATTTGTCCGGCCGGTCGGTCTAGCGGTTAAGTGCGTCGCCTTTCAATCGAAAGGTTGCAGATGCGAAACTGGTCGCTAGCTACTCGGTTGTGTCCTTGGGCAAGGTCGTTTACGGACATTGCCTGAACCTAGCGGATTAATGTGTTCTACCAAATTGAAGGAACGTGTCTATCATACAACACACTGCAATAGCTCCGGTAACCCGACAGTGGGCGCGAGGTGATCTGACGATTGCCCGTGTGTTATTAACCCCCTTGGGTTTTCCCATTCACGGAGATAAACATGAATATACTATTCTATTCCTTTTTTTCCACCATTTCACCTTGTCGTGAGGTAATCGGTCCTTTAATAGTTTTAGCTAGTATGTTTTGGAATTATTGGTTATTGTTAATATGTATATGACGTATATTGGCTCAGTCACAACTTTGTAAATATTGTTTTTATTTCATAAATTCGTAAAATTTGTGATCATTTAATTGTACATATATTTTTCCTTTGAAAGCCGTCTTTTACAAGACTTTTTGTTCCCGCCATAATTCACGTGTCAATTTCGAATAAATTCATAAAGTTTTGGACAATGATGCGTTATTTCAAACTCTGAATAAGAGACACCGTCTAATCATACTGCAACTTCTCACAAAGACAGGTGATAGAAGCCACACCTAGTCGGGAAGTTACATACATGTTTTCTGAATAAAGAATTCAAGTTATAAATTAAATATTTTAACTGATTTCCCGTAGTATCGTACGATTTGTACGGTCCGTTTGTACATTTCTCAGTTTATTTTATTTACCTACAACTTTCCTTACAATATAAGGTGAAAAATCTTCAGTAGTTCAGAAACATCAACCGTTATAGAATAACCGGTGTCGAACATTCGCAAAACTGCAGACGTGCTTACAAGTTTGGTCTCTCGGGATTTTTCCCAACTTAATTTAACCAGAATTTGCCACTCTATAGATCCAAAAAAATAAGCTAACACCATCAGAAGATTTATTTCGATTGGAATTTTGTTTCTTGATATATAAAGCGTAAATGTCACTGATCACTATAGTATCCGTGGAATTTAATAAATGGGCTTTTCACAAAAAAGGCTAATTAAAAATAGGTGTGGATACGCATCTTTTTTTGTTCGTATTTTGTACGTATAGTATTTACATTTTGTGTACATCTATCTTAGTTTTGTGTTTTGCTATTTTAGTGTGTTGTATATGATCGAAGATATTTATAGTTTTGTCCTCGTTTATTCACTGAGTTCAAGAAACCTTGACCTTCTGTTTTAGGATAGGATATTGTTTATCGCCGTGAATGGAAAACCAAATAAACGGGCAACCGTCAGATCACCTTAACCACTGTCGGGTGACCGGAACTATTGTAGTGTGTTGTGATAATTTAGTTGTTCCTTCGACTTGGTATAGAACCCATTAATCCGCTTTTTTCAGGCAATGTCCGCTAAGTGCCTTGCCCTAGGACACAACCGACTTGCTAACGACCAGGAACCTGCAACCTTTTGGCTGAAAGGCGCCGCACTAAACCACCAGACTAACCGGTCGGACTTTAACGGTGGTTATTTTACTATACCGACTCATGTATATTAAAACGGCCCAAGCGACGTACCCATCATGGGTTCGAAACTTGTGTCGGTAAAAAAAGAAAAAAATAGAAAAACAACATAGTGTGAGATAAAGAGGCGAATTTCACTTATGCATGGGTATTTAACTTATGAAGCGGTCGCTACAGTAAAATAAAATAAATAAGAGCCGCAATGAAACGATGAAAGATCCGTAGGTTGCCGACCCCTGTCATAGGTCATAAATCCAACACGACTCTCATATACATATTAACGTTTTATTTTAAGATGGGTGTTCGTGTTAAAATTCTATTTTAATTTCTGTTGGTTATGGTTATCCAAATGTATCCACCAAATACGTACATCAATTTTACAATAGTGTTTCACCATTTAAGATTATACGTATGTAACTTAGTTTAAAATAGGGTGTAAATGTCTGTTCTTGTCCTGAAATATCAACATGGGTCGTGCTTTAAAATGGATCTTGTACATTTAAATCATATAACATATTTAAACATTTTTTTTTCCGATTTAATAAAAACTTTAGTGCGATTAAGTGATTGAAAAATAATAAAATCGGTTAAAACGAAACTTGTTTCTAAAGAGGGTTCACGTCGAATGTATATTTTCAGGCGTTATTTGATATTTCGATGCGGCTCTTGCCACCATTTGGATCATGTCCGTCTATGAACTATGACGTTAAGTTTGATATCTGCACTCCGTTATATTTAACTTACTTTAAGCATGGGTAAAGAAACAAGCGAACCAAACTTTATTTATGTCATGAAACCAGCAGGCAATTATTTTAGGGAGACGTGGTTTAAACCACTGACGATTTACTTCGACTTAACCTAACGTATGACGTTGTTTATGCTTGTTTGCACAGTGAAAACAAATAACGGGAAAAAACTAAAAGGAGGGAAAGCGGAAAGGAAGGAAGTAGGGTAACTGCACACAAAAATTATAACGTTAGAGTTAGTTATGACATTAGAGTTAGGTTTAAATAGTTATCAAAATTTTACTGTGCAGTTCCTTCCCACTTTCTATTACTTTAGTGTTGACAACTAGCCTGTCATCAATGCGTGCCTCTAAATACTACAGGACTGCTTGGAGCACTTGGATCACTTAGATTGCTATGGAAAGTAATTCCAACCCTGTCCCAAACACTAATCTCAACCCCAGAACTAACTTTAACCTCAACCCTAACATTATTATCATGGCTTTTGTAATTACGAAGTATAGTAAGCGATCCAAGCGATTTAAGCGTTCCATGCGCTTCTGTAGTATTTAGAGGTATCCATTAATGGCTACCTCAGAAATAGGCTATAATCCATTCTAACTTAGTCACTTACCTACTTTGTTAACGTAGATATTTAAATTAAGTAAGCATTGCTGTATACATAACCACTTGTTTGGTTGCAAACCCAAGTTAGAATAATAATGCAAGTCACCATAAAGACCCTTCAACAACAAATATTTAAAATTGACATAGAAGCAGATGATACGGTAAGTTCTGAAATTAATTTGTGTAACGAACAGAAATGAATGAAAATAGAGAATTTGCCCATTACCCCGTATGGAAAGTACGTCAATTTTCGCCGAGATCTCGAGTGTGCACGCGCCAAATAGTTAAGTGTGCAGTGTGCAAACGTTCAAAAGTGAGGGAACCAGCGCTATCCCATAAGTCTCTATTTAAATCTTGGGTTTTTGTCACTTATCCTTCATAAACCCAAATAGTCTTAAAATCATTGTAATTTTTAACAAGATCTTGTTAGTGTAACATTAAAAATCTAATTGCATTCAGGAGGTATTTTCATTTTTCGATTAATTTTTCGATTTTTTTGGATTAGATGTGCATTTTTTGTGCATCAGTACATGCCATGCTTTTCAAACTAGTCTGGTGTCAATAAAATTCATCAGTATTTTATTGAAGTTTCAATTTATCGTTTTGCTTGGTATGTTTATTTTTATCACTGTTCGCAATCCTCTTTAAATGCTGTTCGCTATCCCTACAATTTGAATATTTAATCACTCTTTTAAATTAAGCATCCCGTTGAAAATCAACTGTGAAACCTTTTTTATGGCAAGAACAGCCCACACTACAGGGTAAAACTAAATAAAGGGAAAAAGGAAAACTATTCACTAAAATAAACATTAGGGTTGGTGTTAGTGCTTGGTGAGGTTATTTCTGGGGTTGAGGTGAGTGGTCAATGTGGGATGAAAAGATTTAATTTCCCATAGTTTTAGTGTGCATTTTCCCTCTTTCTCTTTTATCAGCCATACGCCACAATTCACTGAAAACCTAAAATAATAGTGAACTCATCCTTAGTTAAACATGGTACTCATACTGTACATCCTGACCTAGGCGTTTATATCTTGTCTATATACTGTCGGGCATCTGGTAAACAAATAAAAGAAGATGCAATTATAGGTAAAACAACATCCTATGGGCTAAATGTGGTTGTGTAATCTTTAAATTATTTTAAATATGGCATAAAGAAACCTGATTAGCTAAAGTAAGTCTGAGCTCCAGACGGAATAAAGCTATAAAACAATTTTCTACAATTTCAAGGAAAACCCAATGCATGTGTTTCTGGGGAGGGGGGTTGAAGGATAATCTGGGTAAAATTAATGAAGCCAGTACCTTAACTCTTTGCCTCCCAACTCGCGATATATCGCGAGTTGGTGAACAAACATGGTGTCCCGCGTCCCTATATATAGGGGCAAATCTAAAATGCGATTTCTCCGCAACGCGTAATGTTAGAGAGCTCAGCTATGGCTCATTCGATCAAGGAAAGCCTGAAATTTATTCTCTGTAATTATCTTGGAGAAATATTCAAAATGTGAGGAGTGATAGCCTTTCTTTTTCAAGGCTTCGCCTGTGTTTTTGCTGAATTTTACACGAGTTTACACGTGACTAACTCAGCGAATAGGAGTCGTGTTAAATTGGGGAGAAGCTCTTTTTGTCAAGCAAGTGTTTCTTTACATTCTCTGTGAATTTCGTGCCGTTGAGATAAAAAGGAGAGCGTTGGTGACGTTTTCGCAGCAGGCGGTTATGCTTCGTGTTCACCAAAGCATGAATCCAGCTGGGCCTGCTGAGCGCACGATAAAGAAAAAGGCGGCGAGACTAGCTAGTTCGGTGTGCCCTGCTTTGAAGAATATTGGATATAGTATTTGCGTTTGTTTGGTTTTGTATGCCCTTTTTACACTTCCTTCACTGTTCTTTTTTATACTTTTTACTATTTTAGTTCTACAAAACTAAAAACTTCAATGCGTTTTGGTTCAAGTTTTCATAATATAGTCAGAAAAAAGGGAAATTTCAATTACAAATAGTAAAAAAACTACTGAAGATAGAAATACAGTTCGAATTTTCCTGAGTACAAAAACTATTAGACAATCTACATTCCAATTTTCATATCATTTGGGCATTCCAATAATAAGTGAGTATTTCGTTGGTCAGTGCACCTCAAATTTTTCAAAGTCGAGCAGAATTTTCTTTGCATAAAAAGTGGTGTTCACTAAAGTTTACATAATATATTCTTTATTAGGAGGTAGATTTTAGATGTGCAGCTTGTTTAAAAGAGGGATAAATTATCTTTCCGAACCATACTAAATATTAAATCATAGCATAAACTTTAGAAAAACTGTGCTAATTTGAAAATGACTAAAAATTGTAAAAAACACTGCGGGACAGCATGTTTGAATTAATGCATTTGGCCGGGAGTGAAAGAGTTAAGTGACACCAAGTATATTTACAGTATTCAAATTTGGTTATAGTGCTTTATTTGTTTTAACCCATTTTTTTTACCAATGGTATTTAAACTTATAATTATAAACAATTGCTAAATTTGTTCTATTCCTGTTGACTTGTTTAAAATTATTAGTATATATATCATGCTACTAAAGTCTTCATTTACCATTATGGTGTGTTTTTGCAAAACAAACAAATTAATAAGGTGGTTGGTTTTATGTTGACATTTATACTACTTGTTCAGGTTAAAGCTTTAAAGGAAAAAATAGCTGGGGAAATGGGCAGTGAGAGTTTCCCTGTGTCAGGCCAGAAACTTATATATGCTGGTAGGTAATTTGATATCACCATAAAATGTACTTATTGTTTTATTGTAAATGTTTAATCATGATTAACATTTTTATTTGTTTAGATGTAAACTTGTTATTTTGCCAGGGGGGAAACAACCACATTATAATATTAAACATACCATCCTGGTATTAGGGATATAATGAAACGATTTTACAATTATCTTCATCGGTACCATTCTGTACTAATCATATAAAGAAAAAACTTAGTGCCCATTAGGTGGTTCTACTTATACACCTATTGCTGCCTGTGTTCTTAGCAAAGACTCTAATTGATTATTTCTTTAACCCAAATGAATGTCTATATCACGCACACTTTAATTTAGTATTTGAATAAATCTACCCACACTGTATGTATTTTGCGTATTCAACATGAAAATTAAACTAACTTCCAATCCCCACCACCATATACAAAAAAAATTCTGGTGTTTATAATATATACAAATTACCAGGACTGAATTAGCATATTTGATGTAGCTTCAAGTCTTTAACCAACAAGAAGAAATTAATCACTACTTTTTTTAATGTCCTGCAGGTAAAATTCTTGATGACGCCAAATCTCTTGTTGATTACAAGATTGAGGAATCCAAATTCATAGTAGCTATGGTCACAAAGGTAGGTCGTAGGTATAAATTATGTGGTTAACTGTGTATCAGGCACTTCAGCATTCACACACACGTAGATACCTATGGACTTTTTTCTGCTGTGTGCAATAGTAATGCATCATGTTAATATTGATACAATTTAACTCTGCCGATATTTTCATTATTTTAACACACTGCACTGCACTAGCTCTGGTAACCGGTCTGTGAGCAAAAGGTAATCTGACACTTGCCAGTCTTATAACACATAATTTCCCATTTATAGAGATAAATAAAAGTCTTCCTTTTGTAATAAGTGGAGACCATTTTATGGTTATCAAGTGTGTTTTTGATAATTATTACAATAATAAGATAAGGTGTAATTTGCGCCCCCGACTCACTTAGATTTGTGCCTAAGCATGTATCACCTATCATGCTATGTCTCTCATAAAAAAGTTGTCTAATCATACAACTTACGACAGGCAGTAATGTAAAAATGTACATTCCAGTCGGTTAAGACTAGTTTCCAACAATGAATCTGGAACCAAGGCTACGAAGCAAAATAACAGAAAGTCTAATATTTGGTGGAGGTTACACTGGTATTTGTAAGAGTTGGGAAAACCCCAATTTTCTTTCATCTATAACTGCAAAGTATACATATGGTTAACGTTTATACCAATGTATGATTATATTAATTATTTTTATGTTGTAAGTTGAAACAATTATATAATTATCATCAGAATGTAGGTTCATGCACCTGCCCCATCTAACATACTTGCCCCATCTGACACACTTGACACCTCTGAAACCCGTAGCACACCTGGCACCCCAGACAAACCTGGCACACTTTACACCCCAGGCACACTTTACACCCCAGGCACACTTTACACCCCAGGCACACTTTACACGCCAGGCACACTTGACACCCCAGGCACACTTGACACCCCAGGCACACCTGACACCCCAGGCACACCTGACACCCCAGGCACACCTGACACCCCAGGCACACCTGACACCCCAGGCACACATGACACCCCAGGCACACATGACAATTTTGGCACACATGACATCCCTGACACACATGACATCCCTGACACACATCACATCCCTGTCTTGACACTCATTTTGCTACCGTGCACAAACCCCCACATTTCCATGCAGCCGAAGCCAGCCACACCTCCTGCATCAACCGAAAAGAAGCCAAGTGAAAGCAGCTCCTCCTCCTCCTCCACCACAACAACCACAAGTTCCACCCCTCAGGTGGATGCAGCACCAAGTGTGACCACAGCCACTGAAAGGTAAAGTAATATATTCTATTTGGCAACAATAAAAGGAGGTAAACTGAACAGTAAAATTACCAAAAAAACTAACTAATTTAAACACTGCCCTAAACACTAATTTTAACCCCAGAACTACCCCTAACTCCAACCTTTTGCTTAAAACTGACTCTAATGTCATAATCATCACTTTATTGTAAAGTTTCCCTTCTTTCATTCTTCCCACTTTCCCTCTTAAGTTTTCCCCTATTCTATTTGATGTTATATGCAACAGTTCTTCTCGGGAAACTGTTCTATGGGAAACAGCATCTCTTTATATAGTTAAGCTGGTGTGTAGGTTTTTAAAGGTAAATAAAGATTTCATGTTACTTGTTACTGGGAATACTTTGGAAAATCCTGTAGTATAAAGTTCACATGTAATGTGTAGTTACTGTTTATATAAAGCTTTTAATTACTAGTAGCGATAGTGTCCTTGGGCAAGGCATTTAGTGGACATCATCAGGACCCAGTGGATCAATGGGTTCTGTTAAACTAAAGAAATGTTTTAATAAATATACCACTTTCTGAAAAAGATCCAGTAATTGACACAAGGTAATCTAACGGTTGTGTGCATGATAACTCTGCCATTCACAGGGATCAACCATAAAAATAATACAGATAATTGGATAATACTATAGCGAAACCCATCTATTTCAACTATCCACAACAGCTTGTCTTCCTAATAGTCTGACAGATTAGTCTTTGTCTGACATTTCGCTTTTCACTCGAAGGATTTGAAGGGATGTGTCTATCATACACAACACACTGCAACAGCTTCGGTAACCCGACGATGGGCGCAAGGTGATCTGACGATTGCCCGTGTGTTAACCCCATTGGTTTTCCCATTCTCGAAGATAAACCTGAATATCCTATCCTAATAGGAGCTTACTCTGTTGGTCTCAACTATTAACCCACGGTAACTTTCCCCCTTACAGCCCCGCAACACCCAGCGTAACCCCTTCCCAACCCACTGCAGCCCCACTCAATGTAAGCTCGGCGGAATCTGCACTCGGTAATTTAATTTAATTTACA
>CH002966.1:60942-72829 GCA_000149265.1 Ciona savignyi
CTTATTGGTACAGCGGCAGCTACCGCACCAACATTCACCAATTCTGATCAAAATTGGGGCAGCTTTCTCTCTAGGGCTATGCTCAAAAGAAGCTTAGAAAAATACCGTTTTGGTTTTTATAGTTATAACCCAAAATATTTTTTGAATACCTAAATCATGTTGTCTAACAAATGAGAAAGTTTCATTACGTTTCCATTATTCCTTCTAGTGGATGTCGGGGCGCTATGCCATGCCTGTCACAATCATGATTTTGAGAAAAAAATCTTATTAATATAAATGAACACTAACATACATTCTCTCAATAAGACAAATCTTCTTTTTTTCCTATTTCTATATTCTCAAAACGGTAGTTGTGCCTCTATTCTAGGGTTTCTCTTTCCCTGACGCAATTTATCTAGAAATTTCCACTGTAGCTTCAAACCATATTAGCTAACACTACCAGAATATTTACCTCGATTGGACATTTTCTTTCTTATTATAAAAAGCGTAAATATTACTTACTGATCGCTAGTTTCATTGGAATTTAATAAAGGGGAAGTTATTCCAGAGAAAAAAAGTGACGGGTCGTATAAGCCGTAAGTTCAGCGACGAATATTCTTGGATTTGATTCTGGGAATAATGAATTGTCGTTCGATGCTCGGTTTAAAAAATATACAGATCTTTTGTTTTGTAAACAGAAAGATGATAAGGTTAAATTGTGAATAATAAAACGGAAGCGCGATATTCACCAATCACCTGTCATACATGACATCATAAACATCATACAACGATAGTTCGTCAACTGTCGACAAACAAAACGTTAGGATAGGTTAGAATAGAATAGGATATTCATGTTTATCCCCCTGAATGGGAAAACCAAGGGTTAACGCATAGGCAATCGTCAGATCACCTCGCCCCCACCGTCTGGTTACCGGAGCTATTTCAGTGTGTTGTGCATGATTTACACGTTCCTTGAAATTGGTAGAACTCATTAATCCACTAGGTTCAGGTCTATAAAGTGCCTTGTTCAAGGACAAACCGAACAGCTAGCGACCAGTTTCGCACCTGCAACCTTTTAATTGAAAGGCGACACACTAAACCGGCAAACTAACCGGTCGGGCGTTATTGTGTTCAAAAAAACAGAAGTGTTACATCAAAATGGATAGAACTGAAAGTGATGAAGGTCTTCTGGTCGGTTCGTTTAACATCCAGAACTTCGGTAGCTCAGAAGAGATAGATGAAGTGTCGCAAATAGTTTCCAAGGTAAATTGGTCTTATTTAGTCATTTACGTCATTAAAGTATATTTTTTTGCAGATATTAGCACGTTATGATTTTATTCTCGTGAAAGAAGTTTCGCATTCAGAGAAATTCATTATACAGTGGTTAGTTGGGTTTTTGAACGATCAATTCGGTGACGTGTATGATTACCGCATTGGCTCCACATGTTTCCGCAATATCAAGGAAAAGTACGGATTCGTGTTCAGGTGAGCAAAGTGTCTTTGAAATATTTCGAATCTAACTGGACATCTGTTTAGAAAGGACAAAATAGGGCTCAGCAATATGTCATTGTATGAGGAACAATTGCACAGATACCAACGTCAACCACTGGTAGTTCGATTGAATCGAAAAGATAAACGAGGTACTTTATATTTTCGTTTACTTAATACAAGGGCTATTTTAACCATAGGGCGATATCAGATAAACCAACCGATCAATACATTGCTCCAGAAATTTATAGGTAAGCACGGACGGGGCTTATTAGGATGGTAGAGTTGTGTTTAAATGATAAAAGAGTACTTGTATGACATTTAAAAACCTATATAAAACGTTTCATATCAACCGTATGCATTTTTTTGTATTTCAATAATATTCAAACGATATTTTAGTTATTCGATGAGTTTTATGACACGCTAACCTCATGTACAATGCACAGCCTAACGTCGTGCATATACAAAGCAATACTTGCCCATGTAGTTAAGAAATATATTTTTCAAAGAGGTGGTGCTAATGTATACGTCAGTCGAATTAAAACCATTTGAACCAAATTCTGTAACAAATTTGAACCAAATTGTGTAACAATTTATCCAGTGGATAAATCCGGACTTTCATCTGCACTTGGGCTTTTTTACTTATGGGTCCGTTTTGTAACAAATAAAAATATTTTTGTCCGTCTTTCTCTCTTCTTAATTTTCCTGACCAACGTCTGAAGTTGTTTTCAACGAGTAAGACGTGCACTGACAAATTTGGGGTAATCAGCCCAGAGGATTTCATGTCGGAAAAATAAATATACAAGTCTATTACCTAAATGTACATCGGTAAATCCCCTAAATTATAAAATCGACATATTGCTCTCTTTTACATTCAAATCAACATAATTTGATAAAGAATTCAAATACAAACCAAAAAGGTGATGTATCCACTTAACTATCATTACCAATTTTCCGGTACCAGAGCCGGAAACTCAATCCCAAAATAATCATGTACATCAATCCCCTTTCTTTCCTTTTTTCGATGATAAAGGTACTTTACGTGTCATTACAGGAAAACAGAAAGGTTTTACTTTTATTGCAATGCATACAAAGCCGCAGGATCCGGTGAAGGAAATAAGGGACATGACCGACGTGTATAAGGATTCCATGTGGCATTGCGACTCAGAATGCTTAATTGTTTGTAACCTCGACACTGATTGTAATCCTGTCAGAAAATCCAAATGGGATGACGCCATACGGAAAAGTGACACATTTAATGGGTTGCCATCCGTTGAAGACAACACAACGGTGGAAACAGGTCACACCTATGAAAGGTAAGTCTTAGAATAGAATAGGATATTCATGTTTATCCCCGTAAATGGGAAAACAGAGGGGGCTAACACACGGGCAATCGTCAGATCACCTCGCCCCCACCGTCGGGTTACCGGGGCTATTGCATTGTGTTGTATATGATAGACACGTTTTTTTTTCAATTTGGTAGAGCCCATTAATAAGCTGGGTTAAGGCAATGTTCTCTAAGTGCGTTGCCCAAGGACACAACCGACTATCTAGCGACCAATTTCGCACCTGCAACCTTTCGATTGAAAGGCGAAGGACTTAACCGCCATATTAACCGACCGAATAAATACTCTTAAACTCAAAGTGCTAAACCCCATGTCCATATAGTCGAGCTGCAGAAGCTATATAAGGTTTAATACACATACCTGATTTATAATTTTAACGACCCATTAAATTGCACGGGGTTGGCGCAATGTAAAGTGGCTTGCTCAGGTGCCCAGTAATACACCCCATGGCCACAATCAACTTGCTGGAGCTATTACAGTGTGTGGAGAATAAGACATGACTTTCCACTTGAGCGATTTATTAGATACCACAGGGTTGGAGCAATGTAAAGTGGCATGGACAGCTGCACAGTCATACAGCTTATGCGCACAGTCGACTTTCTGGAGCTATTACAGCAGTGCTTCTCAAATGGTGCGCCGCGGCGCACTGGTGTGCCACAGGGGTTAGCTAGGTGCGCCACACTTGCATTTCGTAAATTTACGACAGAGTGTGCATAGATCATAAACTAGGCTGCTAAATGGTTAGTGTCTAGTTCGTTCTTTTCCGTTGTAACGTTATTTCTACATTAACTTTCGAAAAGCAAGAGCGCTCAAGAAACAGTAATTTTTCCTAAATTGTTTAGGTATTTATCATATTATTTTGACTCCCCGTGCAAAGTGCGCTCGTTCGTTTTTTAAATGGTCTCGAGTGCGCCACGAGGTCAAAAAGATCGAGAACCACTGTATTACAGTGTGTGGAGAATCAAACATGACTTTTCACTTGAGCGATTTATTAGATACCACAGGGTTGGAGCAATGTAAAGTTGCTTGCTCAGGTGCGCAATGACCCCTAATAATATGTTAGTCACACAGGATAATGGTGGCTGGCGATGAACTTCTGAAGAATGCATGTAATCCTCGTATCTTTCGCTTCGACCAACATTTTAATATCGATTCTGAACAGGTGACTTTTATCGTGTGATTTTCATGTTCATTGTGTGATTTCTATGTTCATTGTGTGATTTCTATGTTCATCGTGTGATTTCTATGTCCCTCGTGTGAATTCTATGTTCTAGTGTGATTTTTATGTTTATTATGTGATTTCTATGTCCATCGTGTGATTTATATGTTCATTGTGTGATTTCTATGTTCATTGTGTGATTTCTATGTTCCTCGTGTGATTTCTATGTTCATGGTGTGATTTCTATGTTCATCGTGTGATTTCTATGTCCATCGTGTGATTTCTATGATCAGCGTGTGATTTCTATGTTCTAGTGTGATTTTTATGTTCATTGTGTGATTTCTATGTTTTTCTTGTGATTTATATGTTCTAGTTTTAATCTCCTTTCTATTATACAGGCCAAACGAGTGAGTGATCAATATCCAATAGAATTGCGAATCGAATAACATTGTATTGCATTGTTTGTCATGTATGGCGTTATTAGTTGAACAAAGCATTGTGTCTACACATAATATATGGTTGTTGACGAAATAACCACCTCGTTATACTTACCATAATATAAGTACGCGTTATATATGACTGCGCCATTGTATATGGATGATTAAAATATGTAGTCAGAATTTTACCCACATATTTGCATTATTTCATGTCAAATTTCTGGTGACTTAATTAAATCCACGGCGAAAGCTAACAACAATTGGGTATAAGTTAACACGAAGGAAATTAATTAGCCCAATAGCTAGTCCGGCCGTTTCCACCAAACGGAAAGAGTGGCCCCACAGGAAGGAAACTTATAAAACGACTTGAAGGTAGAAATAAATCTTTAGTTTAGTATTTGTTGTATTCTTGTATTGGAGGTAGTTTAGCTTGAGCAAATAGGCTTGCCTCAATTGCTCAATTCAATTTTTAGAAGGCGAGTAGCAGTTCATAGCCTGTCTAACAAATGACTAAGTTTTATTACGATTCCATTACTCCTTCTGGTAGACGCCTGTTAAGCCCTTGACGAAAAAATATGTGTCTCATTTTTCCAAATGGGACCCATAATTATAAACGTATGTTTCGCGAAGACAACTCACCCATTTTCTTTTGAGTTCCAGCCTCCAGGACCACAACGACTGCCTTTATTTGGCTGTGTCGGAGGTATAAGGGGCTGTAGCACAATACATTTCCCTTTATAATAAGTGTAACAATACGGTTTGTATGGTGGTCTTGCATTAGCCGAAGCAATCATAATCACTGCCACCAGAAATATAACCGTTCTTTGCATCTTGTTTATCTTCGAAGTATCGAATGAATAGTCTATGGACGCCTCGGTTATTTATACCCAACTTGTTTTTTTTAGTTTTAAGAATCGTTTTACATATTTATTTAGAGTCCGTTAGATAATTTGCATAAAATATTTTGGATTCGTTAGAAATTCATACTTCATGAGTTTTTAATAAACACCGAATAATAATCGCCCCGATTAACCAACAATATTTTTCCTACTGGTTTTAATTTTACCAGCAATAGTATTAATTTACACTGCTTTTAATTGGCACACAAGTTTGACCCATTACCAGGGCCGGTTTTAGGCCGATTTGACCGATTAGATCAAATTGGGCCCCGCGCTAGCGGGGGTCTTTCTGTATTACGAGGTTTAAAATACTACTAAAACGTAAAATAAAAAGTGAAATAATATTCTTTTTCATAATATCAATTTGTTACGCATCCTAACTAAGTCAAATTTATATTTCTGTGTCTGCCTGTTACGTCATAATGAATATGGTTGCTAAACAATATATATATGTTTGGAAGTAAAACATATCGTAAATAAGCATCCAATATATCGTAAATAAGCATCCACATTAACTTGTTTTATAGCAAGTATTAAATGTCTATTTTAGTATTTTGTATGTATTTTATGATATATAAACACCCATAAATTTTGCTATGACGAGTAGGGGCCCCGCCATCACATTTCTAATTGGGCCCCGCGGTTCCTAGCACCGGGCCTGCCCATTACTAGTACAACCAACACCAATTAACAGTTTATTCAACCGATTTGCATGGTGGGTTAGTGAGTCGACTTTAAGTCGGACCGTAAGTTGGTCACTAGCTAGTCGTTTGTGTTTTGGGCAAGGAAAAACGGACATTGCCTGGTCCTAACGTCTTCATCATATACCACACACTACAGTAGCTTCCCGATGGTTAGCGCGAGGTCATCTGACGGTTGCCCATGCGTATATATACCCATTTTGTTTTCCCATTCACGGGGATAAATATGAATCTTAAGCAACATAACTATTAACCCACATGAGTTTTAAGCAAAACGGTTTTCAGTTAACACGAGTAAATACTCGAGTTTTAAAAACCAACACGGCAATAATATTGCAAGTGTACTCGATACTAATTTCACAAGTCGGATGATTAGCGCAATACCCTTTTTTTCCATTTTTATCTACAATATTTATGTAAAAGTGGATTTTCAGCACTTCTGAGTATGAAGACTAAATTTCTTAATTAACTGGAATAAGAAGCAGATATTCGATGTGCGCCGTCTTTGGCAAAGCCTCAAATTATACGACTAATTTCCCAAAAAATTAGCTGTATCCTTCACGCTAAGTAGGATAATGCCAAATAAATTATTAAGACGAGTTTCCGTAAACACGACTTTTAACGTGGAAAAACATCGCAATAGATTTATATGGGTAAAACTTGCCTATTCTGACTGCTATGCCCAGGAATATTTTTTTTGAAAACAGAATTGTATTCATATTTTTGTATTTTTGTACCCGCGGATAAAGATTACTTCAGAGTGAGCGTGTTTGTAAAATGTGAGTCATCAAAGCTATGCTTTGAATTACATCCTGACGGTTGCCTGTTTTATACAGGGACGCATTTTACCAACGACAAGGTTTGATTTCTCCCTAATTATTTTTTTATTAGAAATTACTTAAATTATTTTTTATATTTTAAAACCGTTGTCGACCGTGTGTCGACCGATTACCACAGGCGTAGGAAAGGTTACTTGATCGACAGATGCTGTTTGGCTACACGGTTGTATCCTGAAGCAGAGCATTTAGAACACAACGGCTGAAACAAGCAAAATATTCCATTGCTAAATAAATTCCAAGAGACCCTTTGCATATATCTTGCCAACGAATGCCTAGTTTAAATATAATAAACTTTAATCTCTTGTGTATTGCAATTTGCATTTTACTGGCAGCAGCAGCCTACAATATAGCCGCCCGTATTTTAAGAATTCTAAAGCTCAAAAACAAACGGTAGAATTGCGCCCGCATAACAACGAATAAATTTGGGGATAAATCACAAGATTACGTTAAAACCAATAAAAGCGTTAGAGTTAAACCACTCATTTACAGTATGCGATTGAACTTTTATTAATTTGAGGGGTTATACTTAAAACTAATTTCACGTTATCTCGGAGGTATGTCTTTCTTATAAACAATTCTTGCAAAAAAGACATAACAACCACTCGAATATTTTTACTAGGCTTCGTTTCCATTCTATAAATGGTCAAACATAAGTTCGTTTATTTTTACATATGGAGTGGTATATGAATGATTCGCGTTAACCATTTCGGCTACACTGCACACAGATAAAAACTAACAGCTTAGTTGTGAGTGCATGTTAATGTAGCGATGTAATCTAACGATTGCCATTATAAACCTAATGACTTTTTATAATAATTGAGACACTATAAAATGTCTGCACACCTCGGGTTCAAGTACTTTGGTTTGACTGCTGATTATTGAGTCATCCAAGGGGGTAGTGATAGCTGTCTTCACTTGTTGCACGCTATTTATTTTAAGGTCGTTATTAGGTAATATTAAACACCAGTCACACCGGTCAAACCTCAAAAACGAACAAAATGAATGTATGTAGAGTTATATCAAGATGTAGCGGCCTAGCCAAACAGTCGACTATTGTAAGTAAAAATGTACGCTAATTTTTAAAACCTGAAGGTGTGAGTTTTAAGCTAGGATATTCACGTTTATCCCCTTGATGGAAATGTAGTATTCAGAGGCACCCATTGCAATGTGTGGTATATGATTCACATGTTCCTTTAATTTACCAGTATGGAAAGTACGGCAGCTGCACACTCGAGTTTTTTTTCCCTGCGTCTTTGCACACTTGGGTAATTTCACACACGCTCGCGAGCTGGCGGAATTAAAATCGTATAATTTCCAACAAACCTGTAAACCTACCTCTGGATCTCGGGTAATTTACTATCAGTACGTTTTTGTTATGTAGATAGGTATGTTAGCTGACGGATACGATAGATTTAGGATAGAATAATTTGTTTGTTTGAGATTTTTACAAAATTTTAATAAAAAGAAGATTGTGTGCACACTTGAAGTGTGCACTCTTTGACGTTTGCACACTGCACACTTAAATATTTGGCGCGTGCACACTCGAGATCTCGGCGAAAATTGACGTACTTTCTATACGGGTTAATTTAGTAGAACCCATTATGGCTATTAATTTACTGGATTCAGGCAATGTCCGTTAAGTGCCATGCCAAATGACACAACCCTGACTAGCTGGCGACCAGTTTAGAATCTTCAACCTTTCGTCGCACTAAACCACCAGACTATAACCTGTCAGGTATTGCACACTTCAAGTGTGCATACAATCTACTTTTTATTACTGTTTTACCAAAATCTTAAAATATATTATTCTATCCTAAATCCAGCGTGACCGTTAGCTAACATATCTATCTACATAACATAGGGTCGGCTACATAACAAAAAATGTACTGACAGTAAATTACCCGAGGTTCAGCGGTAGGTTTACAGATGACAGTAAATTACCCGAGGTCCAGAAGTAGATTTACAAGTGTGCAAAGACGCAGTGGAAAAAAAAACTCGAGTGTGCAGCTGACGTACTTTCCATACTGGCATTAGGGTTTTACAATTTAATTTATTTAACCTTACGCAATAATACGTTGTTTTAAAATAAATGGGTGCGAGCTTATCAGTACCGGTATTGCAATGTCATACATTTTATAAGTCTACACCAAATAAAAGTATTACCCAAAGTTCAGTTTCCAAAAGCTATTGCAGTATGTTATATATGATTAAAACTTTTAATTGTAGTAGGCCTATACTTTTTTATATTCTTGGTTCAGGCAATATTTACTAAGTGCATTGTCCAAGGACACAACTGTTTAGAAAATGTCTTAAAAAATAATAATATATTTATTTTCTTACATAAATTGATCAAAATAAAATGCTACAGGGAAGGAACAGCGGAAGAGATAGGTAGTCATTAAAGTCAGTTGTGTTTGGTTTTAATCGCACAAATCTTCGATTTTCCGCAGACCTAAATGATACCAAACATTAAAAACAACTTTTTTAAACAGGTTGCCCGGAACTTGTCACGACCGAACACTACAAATGTCATTCAACGAAGATTACTGATGACCAGTTTGGAAACAGGAGGGGTCGTTCCAGCTAAGCCATACAGAAGTATATTTCACTTTCTATTTTTAGCGATATAGTTTCCAATACTAAAAGAAAGGAAACTGAATAACATACAATAGTCATAACTCCAGTCTTAATTCCAACTATATTGCTTTTATCTTAATTTTGTTAGTTATTTGTGGTGACCCTCCTTCCCTTTATTTAGTTTTGTCTACTTTGAGCTATTATCTTCCACTAGTGACTGTGACAATGAAGCCTGGCTGTAGCCTGCCCAAGAATAAGTAACTGCACATTTGCTGTGCATACAATGTTTTATTCATCTGAGAACAAAATACAATGAAAACAATTGTTGGCTTCTTCATTGTAGTATAAACATTTAAAACTCTTCTATTATATCTTTTTCAATAAACCTCTATTTACCATGTTCTTATTTTAAAATTTGATTTCATTTATTGTTATAACACCATTTTTTTCCTGTTATTTCAATTTTTCTTTTTCCTCACTACTTGAGAAACGTGCATTAACATTGGTGGTTGACACTTTTGCACCACAGGAATTGGCCTGAACCTTAAGGTGCCGGCATTTGGCCTATTCTGCCTCACTTCTATAGCGACGGCCAAGGTTTTCCAGTATGACGAAGAAATAGCAAAAGCTCTTGGTACGTTTTATATATAAATTTAGGGGTACCACACCAGGGGTGCAAACTACATTTCTGTAATCCAAACTTCACTGTTGACATCCCTAGTGTGAGCAAGTGTTTAAACCTAAATGAACATATACAGTGGAACCCCGCTTACCTGACCACCTATGGGACCGTCATCAAGCGGGCGCGTTAGCAGGGTGGTCGTGTTAGCGAATTTTGCTTTAAAGCAAGTTGTCGTTATATGCAGCCAAAACGTTTGCCTTTTTACTAAATGCCATTATTTTTTGCAAAGAGATTTTAAACAACTGTTAGTTCTGAAATTTATCTTATAAAATTCAGTTCTGTTTGCCACAATTTTCTTTGTGTGTGCGTCAGCACTAATGTAATCTTATTGTTTTGATTACAAAAGAAATTTAAACTTATTATTTTGGTGACAAAAGCACGCGGAGTTAAATTTGAAGTTTTGGACCAAAATATGGCGGTCCTGGTCTGGAAACGGGGTGGTCGCGTTATTAAAACAGAATGCAATGCATTGCCATAGTAAATTATTTGGGACCGCACTGAAGTGGTCCTGATAATGAGGTGGTCGTGTTATCGAGGTGGTCATCAAGCGGGGTTCCACAGTATAATATAAATGTTTATACATAATATATATTATCCTTATAATAGGGTTGGTACAATTTACTGGTGAAATCTGTCAATACAGGTTAGACTAATAAGCCTGGGAGGACATAGGTTGAAAACTGATCGCTAGTTAGTTGGTTGTGTCCGTGTGCAAGACACTTCATACATTGCCTTAACACAATCGATTGATGGGTTCCATCAAATGGAAGGAACATGTGAATATACTTAACACACTGCAATAGCTCTGGTAGCCCAATAGTGGGCGCGAGGTGATCTGGTGATTGCTTGTTTAGTTTTACCATGCACAACTATGTACATAACTCAAAGAATTATATTTAATATACCATGCTGCAATCCATTGGGTAATCCAAATGTGGGTCTGTGGTATTCAGAGAAATACCAGTGTTTAGTTTTGTTTGGTTTATTTTATCCCTCTATCACATTTAAGAAGAATGGCAATGGCACAACTATTTCAAGTATAGGAAGCAGCAAAAAACGAGAGAAACTACAGTGGTTAAAACACTATAGTAAATACACACAGAATAATGAAGAAAAAGATGACGTGTCCGTAAAACCTTGCATGAAACAAAATAGGGGATATTCATGTTTTTCCTCCGTGAGAGGGAAAACCAAGGGGGGTTAACATTCGGGGCAATTGTCAGATTTCACCTCGCGCCCACCAACGGGTTACAGGGGTTCGTAGCTATTGCTGTGTGTTGTGTACAATTTAAAAAAAACTCATCAATCCGCTGGGTTCGGGCATTGGCTGTTAAGTGCCTTTCCCAAGGACACAATCGACTCGCTAGCGACCAGTTTCGAAACTGCAACCCTTTGGCTGAAAGGCGATGCACTAACCACCAGACTAACATGTCGGTTAATAGAAGCGGCCATCGCGTTTTCCTAACCAGATAAAACAGAAACATCCAACCCTAACGGTCTTGTTTGTTATTTCAACAGGTGTCGACTGGAATATGAGCCTAATTGCTTTAGCTGGCCAAATGGTGTTAGGCTACGGTCTTTTAATGGTCACTTTCTGTGCAACTTTACCTTTGTAGAAGAAAAACCTTCCAAAAAGTTCATCAGTTTCTAATGTTAAATTTTTTTGAGAAGAAGTGCTTAGTTAAATTATGTGATAATAAAATATTTAAATACGTTGTAATTTTTATTTGGGTTGACATAGTTAGCGAGTCGGACGCGTTTTCGGTTAGAATAGATTCGA
>CH002966.1:72929-119343 GCA_000149265.1 Ciona savignyi
TCAAATAACTAAACCACAGTAGTTAAAATTGTCAGTAAAAAATGTTCGTTACATTTGAATTGTGGAATTATTTCGGATATACCTTTGACGGGTTACTGGAGTGATTTTAGTGTTTTGTATATATGGTTGATAAGTTGCTTGAGTTTTAGTTTAGCCCAATAATCGTGGGTTAAGTTACTTGACAAAGCAGTGTAACAGTTATAAACATTTATTATTCCAATTTTATTTATTATTTTTTTACGTACAGTTTGTCGGAAACTTCTAAATATACCTATAAAGTAAATTGATTGGATTGTAGACGTGTTTTAATGACTATCGTTTTGCCGTCCCTTTACCGTTTTTAAAATAAACTAAATTAAGCAGCTGCTGAATCGATATGTTCTATACCGGGCCGACAGGTTTGAACTGTCACGTAAAAAATCGTTAGGTCGAAACGATTTATAAGATATATATCATGCATAGGGTCACTGGTGACCGAATCAAGATTTTGCAACCTGATAATCTTTCTTTCTGTATTAGGTTGTTCTTTGTCGGACCGGTTAGTCTAGTGGTTTAGTTCGACGACTTTCAACCGAAGGGTTTGTGTCCTTGGGCAAGTCACTTAACAAACATTGCCTGAACCCAGCGGATTAAAGGGTTCTACCAAATGGAAGGAACGTGTGAATTATACACAACACACTGCAATAGCTCCGTCAAACCGACGGTGGGCGCGAGGTGATCTGACGATTCCCCGTGTGTTAATCCCCTTGGTTTTTCCATTCACGGGGATAAATATGAATATTCTATCCTTCCTGTGTTTGTCGCTTTTTGCTGTTTTATGTTAATAAATATATCACATAATCAGTGTCAACTTTGTTGCCATAACTAAGAAGCTAAAAAAAGAAAAAAAAGTAAGTCTGACATCGAGGTAATAATTAACCAAAAGTAGCCAGCTGTCGCGTTGGTCATTTCAGAAATATACCGGTAAGCTATCATAAGCTTATGGATGAATTCACTGATTTTCTGGGTAGCCCGAGGTAATTTCTCCATAGTAGCGAGAACAAAATAGGCAATTTAAGTTGTACAGATTCAGTTGTAAGGATTGGCCTTCAGGTGTTCGGCTGTAAGAAGATCAGTAGTGGTGGATGTTTGGTTGTAAAATGGTTCAGATCGTTGTACTGGTTCAATTGTAAAGATAGGGATTCAGTTAAAATTTGTTTGGTTGTACCGGTTCAATTGTAAGGTGTGTAGTAGTAAGGAATCAGTTGTAATGGGATTAAGTTTACTACAAATTAGCTATTTTATTCGTATGTACAAATTTAAATCCATTCTGAACAAGGTTTCTAACAAATTGCTAAATAAGCGTGGCTGAACGCGTTAAACTTGTGGTCATCGAAGCGTTAACTTGTGATCATTGAAGCGCTAAAAATTGCTTATTCCCCGTAAAGCGGCTGAAGTTTACAAAGGGTGCAGCAGCTCTAATGCTTCCTGTCACGTAATGTGTGATTGTTTCGTGACGTTTAATATAGAACGCCTAAAGCTTGACTAAGAGAACAACAGAACACACAGACCTAGCAGAGAATAATAGTTATTAATCTGAACGCGCGGCGTTAATTAGTTTAACTATGTGTTTTACTGTATCTGTATTTAATTAAGAAGAAAAGAACCACCCGTTTATAATTTTAATTTTGGATTGCAAGAGCCATAAATGAGTAGAGGTAGCAGCAAAAGAACCTACGGACAATCCTAAAATTTTATTTCAGTCTAGAAAAACTATTTTATAATCGACAAAAATGTTTTTAAATCGACAAAAATATTTTCAAATCGACAAAACTATTTCGCCGATCGGAAAATCTTTTTTTGCAGCCAATCAGCTAATTCTTTGCAAATCGACAAAACTATTTCGCCGATCCGCAAATCCTTTTTTCCGGCCAATCGGCAAAATTCTTTTGCAAATCGGCAAAACTTTTTCGCCGACCACAAATATTTTTTTTACAGCCAATCGGCAAAACTCTTTTGCAAATCGGCATTGTTTTGCCGATTTGCAAAATAAGAAAAAGGGACAACGAAAAGGGCACAACGGAATTGAGAGGCCTTATCTTCAATCCTATAAAAGGAGCGGTTTTCTGGAACGGATTGGGATTGAATTTAGGCTTAAGAAGTTTGCGAACTTGTAAAACTTTAGTTTTCAGATCTTTGACTTATAAACACAACTTCTGCCAGGTATTATAGTAATTTAGCAAGCCTAGTGTGTCTAATATTAGGTTACCATCACAAACAGTCTTAAATCAAAAGTTGTAGGACTAATTCAAAACTATTATAATCCAGGACAATACATAAATCATTCACTAACATTCCACTAGAGGCTAACCTACTACATTAACATCAGCAGTCAGATCCAAGTACATTCTTTTTTTTTTCTTTTTTATCAAGCCAAGTTTCGAGCCCATGATGGGCTCGTCACTGGGACCGTTTTTTTATAAGAGTCGATATATGTATCGAAAAACAAAAAAATACCGTCATGTAAACGCGACACTTAACGGATTAGATTTGAAACTTGTGTGACGTCATTGAAAATCCGTTAGGTTTTTAATCCGATCCGTTTAAGCTTGCATCATATAAACAGTCTTAATGTTAATGCCGAGTTTCGGCGGCCACTGATGTGTGTTAAAATACCATTACACATTCTTATATATGGTACTTGGTGTTAAAATACCGCGGCGACTGGTTTTAAAATACCATTTCCATGGTTATATATACAATACTTACTTTATTTTGCAGAAAACGTCTGAACGCCGGCGCAAGGGCGCTATAGGAAATAGACTACGTGACGTTGTGGTATTTTAAGGTCTGTAAGCAAGCATGCAGCATGAAAACATCAAACCTGTTCAGGACTGCATCGAAACGAAGCAATGTCAAGAAATTTGGTACATATGTACAGGTAGCTTGTAGTTTTCTGCATTATTAGTGCGTTACTAGAGACTGGATAAGTGTTATGGTACACTGGACAGCATATGCAAGGTCCAGTACACACACACGTGCACGCTGGCGGATGGAATTTTATTGCTAAGTTTCAAACACATAATGGGCTTGTCATTAAGACCCGTTTTTATACTGGAGCGGTATATCAATTGATCGCGTGAACAATTCGATTATACACCCGTTCGGTGACAGACAAAGGATTGTTGGTTGTTTCTTATAAACTGGCGAAACAAAGGTTTCGATGTCTGCATACAACAACGCGTATTCGCGTTTACGTGTGTAGACTTCTTGTCATAAAACATTATACAATAGGATATTGCATTCTTAGGATAGGATATTCAGGTTTATCCCCGTGAATGGGAAAACGCATGGGGCGTTAACGAACCGATAATCGTCAGATTTCTTCACGACCACCTGTCGGGTTACCGGAGCTATATTGCACTATGTTGTGTATGATTGGGACCTTACTTTAATTTGGTGAAATCTATCATTTCACTGGTTTCGAACATTTAACCCTTCGGCCAATATGTGATAAACGGACTGATGCCATTTCTTGTCTTAATCCGACCGATTAGCCTGGTGGGTTAGTGCGTCGCTTTTCAGCAGAAGGGTTAAAACCTCAAAACTGATCGCTAGCTGGTCGGTTGAATCCCTGAGCAAGTCACTGAACTATCATTGTCGGAACCCTTAGGATAATTAAGTTCTACCAAATAAAAGGAACGTGATAATCATACACAACACACTACCATAGTTTCGTTAACCCGACGTTGGGCGAAAGGTAATCTGACGATTGTGCGGGTTATAACGACCTTGCGTTTTTTCATTAATGGATGTAAACAGTAATGTATTTTCCTATCCTTTTATACAACACGTCTCAAAGCGCCGTTGCGTTTCCTTTAATATGACGATATGTGGGTCTATAACCACTTTGTAAAAAAAACGATTAAAACAAATCAAAATCTTTATTTAAACAGGCATGTGCTCTCAGTGGAACGGAATGGGAAAATCGTTACTTGGGATACCTTTATTTTACCAAGCCATAGACAAGTGCGCCGCGTCCTTGCTGAAATACGACTTCAACTTGAAGGACATAATTGTGAATCCCGACTCCACGACTCTTGAAAGCATCACTAATGCAATGGTTGGGATAACCGCAATTCAGGTACGAATTTGTCGAACATGAAATATGTTGAACTCAATAGAAACCGAAAGATAGGGGTTGAAAAACAAGCCGGCCTTTCGCTTTTGTCGTTGAGCAAGGCACAAAAGAGACACCAACTAAAACTAAAGGACCAATGGGCTGAACTTAAGTCAAAAAACGTCTTCATCCTATATAATAACACACTGCAATAGAACCGGCAACCCGGCGCTTGGCCTGAAGTCATCTGATAATAACCTGTGTGATAACGTAACTTGAGATTTCCCACTCGAATATCTAATCTTACATCTATACTGTCGTCACCAAGACTGTTTTTATGTGGAATTGTATGTGAATCGTCGCGCTAACCAATCGGACAATAATCCTAGGGCGGCACTCTTTTAATCTTGCATCGTTCTAATACTATTTGTGTCATTTAAGGTTGGTCTAATCGACATCTTGACATATCTGGGCATCAAACCGACTGGAATATTCGGGCACTCGATGGGGGAAATAGCATGCAGCTACGCAGATGGGTGCCTGACACTGGAGCAAGCGATGGAAGTCGCTTATTTGCAAGGAAGTTGCGTCTTGAAGGAGAAACTTCCAAAAGGAGCCATGGCCTCAGTTGGTAAGCTCATTAGATAAGAGATTCCATTTTATCTATGCGGGTGCGAGAAGGCGTTTTCACATGTACAGAATTACCTCGACCCCCATCACATTACTGGAGCTATTACACTGTATTGTGTGTGACTGGTTCGTTCCTATAGTTTAAGTTCAACCCATTAATCATGTGGGTTCAGGAGATGTCCGGTAAGCGTCTCTCGAGGAACTCAACCGACTGAGCCAGCCTCACGATTAGATGGTTTAGACAAAGTAATATCATTTAGTCAATTAGACTGGCCTTCAACGACACAAATAAAATTAATTTAGCGTAAGAGTAGTGAGTTGCGACATAAAATGTGCCTGGAAGACATGACTTCTTTGACTCGTTCTATTAAGAAGGTAGAAGTAATGCAGTCAAAGATTTGCCAGTTGCAATGTTAAGATATGACTCGGTGTTTGACGATATGTTGTGCCCAAAGATTATTAGCCAATTCTGTCCACATGTGCATGTGATTCATCTTTGTCGTTTGTCGTATTTTGTATACCAGGTTTAACTTGGCAAGATTGCTTGGAACTTTGTCGAGGAAAGGAAATGGAGCCGGCTTGTCATAACTCCGAGAAATCTGTTACAATCGCTGGTCCAGAAAACGAGGTTTTTGAATTGGTGGACAAACTAAAAACGGAAGAGATCTTTGCCAGAGTCGTGGAGACAAATGGGATTGCGTTTCATTCCAAGGATATGATGTTGGTCTATCCAAGATATTTGGATGAATTAAGAAAAGTATATGTGTTCGATAACATAAACGTTGGGCAATGCCGTTATATATGTATCAGCCTGACTGATTAGCTTGGTGGTTTTGTGCGTTGGCTTTTAGCAATTGGTTTACATGTTAAAAACTGGTCGCCAGCTGGTCGGTTGTTTCCTTAAACAAGACACCTAACGGACATCGCCTAAACCTAGTGGGATAATGGGTTCTGCCAAATTGAAGGAACTCCTTAATAATACACAACACTCTACAATAACCCGACGGTGGGCGCTAGGTGATCTGACGATTGCCTGTGTGTTTTGCCCATTCATGGAAATAACCTTAAACATTCCATCATATTCAACAGGTTATCACAAAACCGAATCGACGATCGGAAAAATGGATTTCAACTTCATCAAATGATATAGCTGAGGGAGACCCAAACTACGATAACGACGTTCAGCTTTGTTCAGCCGAATATCACGCTAATAATCTTCGATACATCGTGCGCTTTCACGACGCACTAAAAACGATACCAGATGGATCGATTGTCATTGAAGTCGCCCCAAACGCCGCGTTGCAGGTTGGAAGGTGTTTCGGGTTTTAACACTTTGACTGGCAGAATAAACGATTGCTGCTTGGGGTGGATAAAAATTACATTATTTGCCATCCCGGCAATACTAAAAATGGGGGAAAAGACGAAAGCTGCTTAGTAAGATGGGACGGTTATTACAACCCTGTCGCCAAGACTAATCTCTACCCCAGAACTAACCCTATAGCAGATATCTCATTACACCAACAAATGTCGTAATTTTTATTTTAGTGTTCGTTTTTTAGGGTGCGGTTTTATCAGAATCATACACAACGCACTGCATGGTTCCGTTATTCCGACGTGTGTTAACGCCCCTTTTGTTTTCCCATTCATGGAGATAAAAAAACAATTTCTATCCTTTTTATTTAAGGCTGTAACCTCAAACTAACAATGAATTGCAGCCTATTCTAAAACATGCATTGCCTTCGAATTGCGAACGG
Source organism: Ciona savignyi (assembly GCA_000149265.1). Classification (NCBI taxonomy): domain Eukaryota; kingdom Metazoa; phylum Chordata; class Ascidiacea; order Phlebobranchia; family Cionidae; genus Ciona; species Ciona savignyi. The sequence goes on from CH002966.1 coordinate 79,413, forward strand.
GTGGTTCTCACCGATTGCGAAGAGCAAAATGGAATCGAGACGCTTTCCAAAGGAATTGACCACCTTCGCCGTCTTGGTATTGACTGCGATATGAAATCAATTTTGCCATAACTGACCTTATCACCCCCACGACAAATCTTTAATAGTTGGTAAATTGTTTAGTAAATCTCACCCGTCAATGCAGATTAACGATTCTTGGTTATACATCAAGTAATACGAAACGTAACAAAGAACTAGCACAAACCAAAAAACAATCGAGCATTTGTTGTTAAAATAATGCATTTTTATTTTCACCAGTCTATTATTTTTATAGACCTTGTATAAAAAAGTTCCATCAGTCTTATATTACAATATACACTTTATGATAAGTAATGAGGATTATAGCTTCGAATTGTAGTCTGGGTGTAAGCGATTTTTACTCATTTTTGTGCATTGTTAGGGTTTTTTTGCTGTACAAGAAAAAAAATTAAATTGCGCCATTACGATTTTTCGTCATAATGCGCGATTGTGTAACCAACTTTATTTCCCAATTTATACAGCATAAGCTACAATGTATTTTAACTGCTTAAAGCGCATTTTCCTTAAGCGTCTAAATATCAAATTTAACTTTTATGAACTTACATTCAAAAAAACTTTTTTGTACTTACTTTTAGTCGCCTTTTTATTGATCACGTATGGTCCAATTTTAAACAAAACTTTTAAAATGTGCATTCTGGTGTAAAGGTATAGGCTATTCCCGTACAGTATACAATTTTATACTCTGAAATGGGTAAATTGAAAAGTAAGGTTAAATGTGGATTATGTGTCAAAAGAAATCTCCTGTGCAATGTACAACTTTTGTATTCCACTGAGTACAAGAAACGTTTGGTAAGAGAACTATACGGTGTGATAAGGGGCGAGTAGTTAGCCGGTGGTAGATTATTTTCGGCCAATTAGCTCATTCAGTAAGAGGGTCACTGGTCTTCAAACAGCTAAAATGTACCGAGACAAAACCTGACGCTTGCTGGTTGGGTATGTCCTTCGGCACGCTAGTACTTATCTTCAGTGTTTGAAGAATACGGCAATTATAAAGTGAAATAGACAGTATTATTTACATGTTAACGACCAATCGCCTTAAACCCACATCTGGATATTACGTGAATAGTAACCCGTTTCCTATAGAAGTTTCACCGGGTTTCATGAGCTCAAATTGTTTACTCTGAAAATAACTCAATTCTAAATTCTGCAGCTTTTTAGTAGTACCATAAACGTGGATATAAAAACTTTATTCACGAATGCATTACTGAATCATAGTAAGAAATGTTCTAATCATCAGAATCTATTTGTTACTGAAAAAACACAGTTATGTACCTGAGCCTGAGTCCTGCCTTATACAACTGAATAACACAATTTTTACTTCTTTTCTGTCTAAGAAATCTATAACCTCATTGTTACTTAACAAATATACCTGTTTTAAGTTTTATGACTTAAACTCTATTACTCACAAAGCCTTATTTAGATTTTTATTATTAAAGCAAACTAGCATCAACAGTTTTCAACTAGAATATTTAAATTGAAACGTATTTTTAAAGTCGCACAAAATATGTTTAAGCTGTCCTGCAACAGTAATAAAAAAAACAATTAAAATGCTTAAACTTACCATGCATTTAGGCAGGTGGATAAAAGGCCAAGAAAAATACGGTCAGGTTTAACTGAATGCATATCACAAACATAAATAATTAACAATGCAAGCAACGACAACCAGTGAGGTTAATAATTCATTCTGCCGGTTAGCTTAGGTTAGTGGGTTTTAGTGCCTTGCATTTCAGCCGTAAGGTGGCAGCATCGAAACTGTTTGCTCGCTGGTCGGCTGTATCCTTGGGCAAAACAGTACGGTCGTGTGGCCAAATCGTTAACGCGACCGATACATGTACCTACCTATACAAAAAACGGTCCTGGTGACGAGCCCATCATGTGCTCGAAACTTAGCTCGGTAAAAAAATCCTTGGGCAAAACACTGCAAAAGTTGTTCTGGCCCAATAGATTCAGGAGTTCTACTAACACCAATGTGTCGATCATACACATCACATTGCACTGGCTCTTATAACCCGACGGTGGGAGAGGTGAAATGACTATAGCCTGTATGGAAACGTTCCTTTCGTTTCCCTATTCACGGGAATAGAACATGAATATGCTATCCAAGAATTTCGCTTGGTGATTCCTATAGTAGCAAAGTCAGGTGTGTTTGTTTGGACAAATATTGTTTAAACATATTTATGAAGACACGTTTCGTTTTGGCAACGCATTCTATGTCTGCTGACAAACTGTACATTGAGGCACAACTATAGAAGAACCTGACTTAGAATTATTCCTTAGCGCTGTCCTCTTTGCTAAATACAACGAGATAAACAGATTGCAAAAATATTATAGGCAGAGGGAGAGCTTTTAAAAACGTTGGGATATCCAAGTGCCAAAATTTATCAGGGTATCTTGGAAGCAGAAAATTGTAAAAATGTATTGCGTTATAGTAGTAATGTGTTTTTGCATCTTAATTGTCAGTGCGAGCAATATTTAGTCTTTAGTTTTTATGTCCGTGCTGTTTTTATATACCCATTAAAAACAGTACCCAACTCATTAAATTTCATACGTTTATTTTTCTTTCAAGCAACTAGCAGTTCTAAACAAGTAACCAACCATCAACGTCTGTTTTTAATTGCAGGGTGATTAATTTTTCATTGCCGGAGCAGAAAATCCTTTTAGCAGACCTCTCCTGTAAATCGATAGAACCGCCATATACGACGTTACTTATCTACCATATTCACTACAGTACGACTGTTTTCGCAAGATAGACGTTTCGACCGTAAAAAGCTGACATGGAAAAGGAAGGCAACCGCTTATATGTGATATGGAGCAAAGCAAAATGTTGATGCGATATGGTTTAACATTGCTTATTTATAACCATACTGGTAAAACTTACAACATTAAAAAGGAAACTGCCCCAGGCAATTTGCGACCAAAGTAATTAGTGGAACGCACTTATATGGTTCTTGAAACGTAATGTGTAACAATTGTAATGACTTGATCTGATTTGACTATAAGATTAGAATAAAAGATAAGAGTCCCCGCTGTAGGCTAGGATCAGGTTCAGGATTACGAGGATACTTAGTTTTAGGATATGATTAATACCCGATCGTGCCAGATGCTCCAAGTGTCACGAAGTACCAGAAAACATGCATTGAGAGAAATGTGTTATTCATAACCTACTCCTACGGGCATCTAAAATTGTATAAATTGGATACTTCGTAATATGAAAGAACCGAAGTCGCAAGACGATCGATAAATTTAAATTAAGTCCCCGACAATTAGGTCAATACTTAATTTAAAGTGCTTTTAAATTGTGGAAGGTAATTAGCTCATAATGTCGCCAAAACTCTGTGATGACGCTGTAGCAGAGACTATATAATACTAATGACCAAGAAAATTGTTTAATCTCGTGCGGTATATGAAAGATACAGTTAAGATCAATATAGCGTATAGTAGGCCTAATACGGAAACACTTTTTTACGATAAAAGCCACCGATGCTTATACCAATTTTAAAAAAACGCGCTTTAGGGGCGAGTGCATTGTGGATTTAAATCTTTGTCCGGTAAAAATACACATTTTCCAATTTTTTTACAAAATAATCTTGGTGAGGAGCCCATCATGGGTTCGATACCTATCCAGACAAAAAATCTAGCAATATTATTTTGTCGAAATTAGTATTGCCTTTAGGAAGTGCAATTGTCTCATGGGAATGCAAAAGCGAATTTCTGTCAAGCACGCCATGGTCGCATTACGTATCGACGGCTTCAGGTCCACTGAGAGCTACATTACTGGTCGATAAATTGACCAGGAAAGCAAGCGAGCTGCTTCAGTCCAAGAAGTAATCTTTCAGAACGCTTATTCCGCCCTGAGAGAGAGAGAGGAGCAGCCGCACTCAGATTGTGTTCAACAAATGCACCTATAAACAGTTCGAATATTTGCAGATAGGCTGACTTTAGAAATACGCAAACCAATTCCTCATAGCTGACTAAAATTCTACTTAAGACAGAATTTTTCACTGCTTTTATCTAAGATCTTTTGAAAACAAAAAGCAGTTTTTGAGGCTTTTTTTTATATGATAACGAACTACACAATTAAATCAAGTGAAGCGATTATTTAGAGAGACGAACATACGCCCTCAGTTAAACCATACTCACCAATTTCGCTACGGTCTGTTTTATACGAGGTAATTGCGTCGCGCGTCGTGTGCGTATGAGAGGATTTTGTTTGATCGAAGGTTACTAACGCCAAGCCGGAGGCAAATAAGATTGCGAAAACACTAAATCAAGATTTCATAACGTTTTACAACTGTTTGTCTAACGCAGTTAATGGCTAGGTATTGTAGAGAGCGTTATTTGTGTTTATTCCGTTTACAAGGGATTCGATAAGATTCAGTTCAGTAAACGGAAAACTATATTTCCCAGCAGGTGTTGTTAAACTCGTAGAATTAACTGAATATGGATTTTTTAGTAAAGCAAGCTCTCGGAGGTAAGAACTTTACAAATACTTTGCTTACTTGCCCTATAACTGTTGTGGTGTTTCCTTGTTGGACAATCAAAGGTCGGTCCAAACCGGCCATAACGTACAATGCTTCTGTCCATACCACAGGGCATACGTTTGTTCGCACAGGGCATACCGTTCGATATAAATAATTCATGCCTCCCCAAATCCCATTTCGTCGTAAAACTTCGCAGACCTTGGCGGCAAAAAAGCTCTGCGGTTGCCCCTCTTCCGCGTTATGATTGTGTCCTCTAACTTTGCAAAGCGAAATAACGCTTTAATTTTTTTTAAGCTACAATTGCAAATTGTTGTTGCAAAAATGTTTGACTACGGATGTTCGGTGTTTATATGCTTAGAGAATTTGATTCTTCGGATATAAACAAAAATGAGATGCTAATGAAGCGTAACTAGTTTAAATTATTAATGATGTTTCATTTTGGCCCGTTGTCCAAGAGGTGAACGCTTCCCTCGAAAACAACGGCTAACTTATTTACTTACAATGTGTGTATCATTTCTATTTTGACTGGTAGGAAAATCCGTATTATTGAGTTTTCCTTCGTTTATCGTCAGAGGAATAGCATGGACAAAATATTCATGGAACGATTTATCACGGTTATCGGCGGCTAAATCGTGCACGTAATTGTCGAATATTTTATACGGCGTGTTTTCTTTTGTGATAGAGATCTTTCTCACAACATTTATTCAATCCATTAATACATACTGAGTTAAAGCAATGCGTGGCGCGTCCACGCACATTCGTGACTAGGAGGTATAGCTGGTTTCGAACCAGTAACTCTACAACTTGCGCCCATAAGCTATAAAAACTCGGTCACAAAAGCGGAAAATTCAACAAAAAATGGCAATTACAGAATTTAAAATTGCATTTTATATAGGCTAAACAATTTAACAGGTCAATACGCTTAACTGGTTTTTATGCTATACTGATGCTTGATTGATTATTTTGTGCAAGGTACAAAAATTTAGTATTGCACAAAAATGAGTCAAGCATATCAGCTTTCCAGCCACAATATTAACATTTATAGCCTTTATAAAATTTGCAATTTTAAATTCCATAAATCCCATTTTTTGGAATTTATAAGAATTGTTTAAAGAAACAAGAATCAAAGAATTATTTCAGCGTCCTTCGTGCCGCAGTAGGGCCAGATTCACATTACACTTTGGCAAAAGCAGTTTTTATTATGCGCTGCTCTGTTTATCGATAATCCAATTACAACGTTTGAATGGAACGTATCTCACTGATTTAGTATCGAACGTGGTCCTAGACCCTCGACAAGTCGTGGTAAATATATACTTCAATCACATGGCTTAATTATGGGTCCCATTTGAAAAATTGGGACACATATTGTTTTTGTCCGTTTTTTTTTTTTCTTTTTTTTTTTTTTTTTTTTTTTCGTCAAACGCTTGACAGGCATGGCATGTCGCCCCGACATCTACCAGAAGGAATAACGGAATCGCAATGAGACTTCGCCATATGTTAGACAACATGTTCTAGATGAACAGAAACCAAAATTTTGGGGAGATAAAACCAGGGGAATTCCCCTGGGACGTTAAAAACCAAAACGATATTTTTTTCTAAAAAATTCGCTTTATCAGCTTTCCAGCCACAATATTAACATTTATAGCCTTTATAAAATTTGCAATTTTAAATTCCATAAATCCCATTTTTTGGAATTTATAAGAATTGTTTAAAGAAACAAGAATCAAAGAATTATTTCAGCGTCCTTCGTGCCGCAATAGGGCCAGATTCACATTACACTTTGGCAAAAGCAGTTTTTATTATGCGCTGCTCTGTTTATCGATAATCCAATTACAACGTTTGAATCGAACGTATCTCACTGATTTAGTATCGAACGTGGTCCTAGACCCTCGACAAGTCGTGGTAAATATATACGTTCAATTCACATGGCTTAATTATGGGTCCCATTTGAAAAATTAGGGACACATATTGTTTTTGTCCGCTTTTTTTTTTTTCTTTTTTTTTTTTTTTTTTTTTTTTCGTCAAGACGCTTGACAGGCATGGCATGTCGCCCCGACATCTACCAGAAGGAATAACGGAATCGCAATGAGACTTCGCCATATGTTAGACAACATGTTCTAGATGAACAGAAACCAAAATTTTGGGAGATAAAACCAGGGGAATTCCCCTGGGACGTTAAAAACCAAAACGATATTTTTTTCTAAAAAATTCGCTTTTTTAGGCATAGCGCTTAAACGACAGCACCAATTTAAATCAGATTTGGTGAAATGTAAGTGCATTAGTAACTGATTTAACACTAAGAAGAAATAAAAAAATTACCTAGGGAAATACCCTAAACAATAGGATTTTGTTCTTAAATCATGATTGTGACAAGCACGCCATGTCGCCCCGACATCTACCAGAAGGAAAAATGGAATCGCAATAAAACTTTGGTATTTGTTAGACAACATGGTCTAGATATACAGAAACCAAAATTTTGGTTGATAAATCCAGGGGAATTCCCCTGGAACGTTACAAAACAAAACGGTATTTTTTTCTAAAAAACTAGATTTTTTGGGCATAGCGCTTAAACGACAGCACCAATTTGAATCAGATTTGGTAAAATGTAAGTGCATTAGTAACTGATTTAACACTTAAAAAAAATAAAAAAAAATACTGTAGGGAAATACCCTAAACAATAAGATTTTAGTCTCAAATCATGATTGTGACAAGCACGCTATGTCGCCCCGACATCTACCATAAGGAAAAATGGAATCGCAATAAAACTTTGGTATTTGTTAGACAACATGGTCTAGATATACAGAAACCCGAATTTCCGGCGATAAATCCAAGGGGAATTCCCCTGGGTCGTTACAAAACAAAACGGTATTTTTTTCTAAAAAATTTGCCTTTTTTGGGCATAGCGCTTAAACGGCTGCTCTAATTATATTTAGATTTGGTGAAATGTTAGACCATTAGACAGTATGTGCCAATTAAAAAAAGAAAAAAACATTTACTTAGGGTAATTACGTTAAAAACAAAGTTATGTTCCTGAATTAAGATTGTGACAGGCATGCCATATCGCACTGACATCTCCAACAAAGAGTCTACAAATCAGATTAAAACTTTAAGAATTGTTACATAACATGACCCACATGTGTTAAAACAGAAACTTATCTACTAAACCTAGGGGAATTCCCTGATACCATGAAAACTAAATCGGGCTGTTTTGGCAATTTAGCTTCATTTCACTTCGGCGCTTGAAACACCGGTTTAATTTAAAGCATTTGTGGTGAAAATGTTCGTAAATTTAAGACGTTTATTCTTTTTTGAACTACACATGAAAAGGAAATTTGGTTTGATAACTACGGGACCCATGCGTTTATGCTTGCAGAAACAAACTACACATTCAATGTATAAAATACAAGCTGTGGTGACAAGGGACCCTGTAGCATAAATATATGGCATACAACATGTGTTTTACAAATAGTGGTGGTTAAACAGGTGGTTGACACTCTCTAGTTAGATTTATAGAAGCGTCCTATGTATCTAATGGTAACACACCAGGCACCTTTCACTTTCTCTGTAAATAAACCTACTGACGTTGTCTTTTAAATACATAGTGGCTAATTTCGGACATGTGTATCAATCAATATTAACAAATCAGAAAACTGCAGTGTCTGAATACACTTTTTAAAATACTGTGTTATACCAATGTAATCTAAACCACCACAAAATATTGATGGTTGTTTTCAAAGACGTTTTAAAGCTTGTTTTATTTTAATAGTATTGCGAATGTTGTATCTATTAATTACAGTTATCTACATTATAATACTAATGTAGCTTACAGACAGATTGAATAGTATAATATATTCATGTTCATAAATGGGTGGGAACACCAGCAGAATTACATTACTGGTCATCTTCAGATTACTTGTTCACAGTGGATTATTGAAGCTATGACAGTGTGCTCAATATGTAAGATTACTTCAGTTTTGAACGATCGTTTTGAGTCCACTGGAGCAAGTAATATTCAACATGTGTCGGGCCTCAGGTCAAGGCGATATATTGATCGCTGGTTGTGTGACGGCCGGACGATTTTTGCCATTGATACCAATCGAAGTGTATTGAATTCGATACAAACTGTGTAACTGAAAACCTATAATGGGTATAAAACTTAGCCAGTTAAATAAATAAATAAAAGATTCTACGTGACGAGTGGTTAAACCACCGACATAACATACACATATATTGAATTAGATTCAAAAAGGGTCTTAGTGACGTGGCCATCATGGGTTTGAAGCTAGGTCTAAAATGTAAAAATATACATTTTCTGTTAAAGGAGCGACCAAGGATTTGGGAAAGATGATGGACAAAGGAGAAGAGGCCGATCCAAAAGCAGCCGAAGCGCAAAAGGAACAACTCGAAGCGATGGCTGAACAGGAGGCGGACAGAAAAGCCAAGCACGTCAAGGCTGAGGCCGAGAGGGAAAAGGAACGACAGAGGATCAGGGACAAGGTTTGGGCGGGAAACTAAAAGGAGGGAAAGCGGGAAGAAGGCATTAAGGGAAACTGTTCACTAAAATTTATATTAGGGCATAAGAGTTAGTTTTAAACATGGGGTTGGATTTGGGTTTAGCCTTGCTCGGTTTGGCCCGCTATTGTGGTCTTCAGTCAACTTTATATGTTTCGTATTTCGATTGATCATGAAATTAGCTGTCGGACACGACACTTACAGGTAGGGAAAATAAACTCAAAGGCTTTTTCTAAAAATCAGAGTAATCAATTAACAGTGAAATCACTTAATCGCATGCCTGTACTAAATTTAAATTTGTCGTTGGGTTATCACTGTGGTTACTGTTGGGTTGAACTAAAATTAAGCTCCCATGGTTGACAAGTTCTTAATTGAAAAATTAAACTCAGTGGCAACAACTAATGTTAATTAACAATCTTAAATAATTACTCAGGTTTACGCCCCGAATTATCGTTCCTAGTAGCTCGCAATGTTATTTTATTTTACTTCGCCGTAATCGAATTTTAAAACCTCCTAAAATTGCTAGTTTAAAAATTGCACGAATTCATCTTTTTAATGGTAGCAAAGGATCGAAACCCACCGCTAGCTAGTCAATTGTGGCCTTTGCCAGGGTTGTCACCGGATATTACTTGAACAGCTAGGTCATTATTTTGAAAACAACGGGTACAGTCGAATCTCGCTACAATGCCACCCGTCCAGACCGATGTAAAGTGACACATATTAACTTGGGTTAGTAAAGCGGCTTAAGCATACTGTACTATACTGTAAAAGTGCTATACGGGCGAGAGTGGCATATTAGCTAGGTGGCATATTAACGATATCAGACGGTATACACAATGTAATAGCACCAGTACGGCGAATTGAGCACAAGGTAACCCGCCCTTCGCTCTTAAATATAAAAAGACTCTATACAATAAGGTTCAGAGAAAATCTGTAAAACGACTCTTGTTTTCTCCTCAGTTAAATAATAAAGTGTGTAATAACGCTTTTCGCTCCTAAATAGTAAAATGTGTTATGACGCTTTTCGCTTTTAAATATTAAAACGATTCGAAGTTATTTTGTAAAACGACTCTTGTTTTCTCCTTAGTACGGCCTGAAGAGAAAAGACGAGATTGAAGCGGAAGAGAAGGCAAACCGGGAGCGGGAGACGGTTGGGAGGCTGGGGAGGTCGCAGCAATCCGAGGATATCGAAGATGAAGAGGATCAAAGTAGGGTCTTGGAGCTTAATGCATGAAATACTATATGCCATAGTCCGTGTGTTAATTTGACTCGAGTCAATGACTTGATTTGTGATTCGAGTCAATGACTTGATTTGTGATCGAGTCAATGACTTGATTTGTGATCGAGTCAATGACTTGATGTCACATATCAATGTCTCAAAACAATGAATTCATCTGTGACTTGTCATCACAAAACTGCAAAAACGGAGGAAGTGGTACAATATAAGCTACAGCTGCTAGACCTATAGAAGCAATTCGGGCTCATGATAACACTAATTATTGCAAATATACAAATAAAACTTAGTTTTAACTAAGAATCGGTAAAAGGGGAAAACGGTAGTCGTTAAAACACACCCGTAATCAAATTAAATAATTTAACATTCGGTTGTTTTCCTAAAAAAACCTTGTGTATATATGAATATTCGATCGTTTTCCAGAAGGGTTGTTCTGCAATCAATACATGTCGAGATGAGATTGGGTCTGTTTGTTATTTCTTCTTTGCAATTAAGTCTTTATCGATTCGGCCTTAATTGGCTCGTCAAATAGACTGCTGACGCACTCTTAGATTGGCTGGTCGAGCGAGCTTCGCAATTAGTCGTACTCGCAAGCGTGGAACGGCTGGGCCATTAACGGGGCCAATTTGCATAATGGCCGACTTAACTGACTACTTGTGGGACTGAGGGAAGAGGCTTTTAATATTCCAGCTTGCAAAGTTAATGAATGAATCAACGCAGAAATCGATTAAACAAGTTTTAAAACTTTAATCAGTTAAGACTTTTAATGAACCGAACAGCGTTATGTCCAGTCAAGATGCTATTCTGTGCTACGCAACATTTAAAGAACTTTTAATTTAATTTTTTTTAATTGCGATTAAAAGTTCAGCAGCACCTCGGGTTATAGTATGGCAGCATGGGGCACATCTAAAAAGATGAAAGTAGAAAAAATAAGGATGATTCGCGTTCGAGTTATTGATGAGGATATTTATGTTTATTTCGCTGTGGATAAGAAAACACAAGACGCCGGGGTGTTATTACGCGGGCGTTAGTCCGCCATGGGGTTAAAAAGAGCTATATACAACAGTAATGATTAAGTTGGTACTGTTTTTAGTTCAACCAATTAATTAACTAGGTTCGGGCAACTTGCACTAATGTAACTTTCCCGGAGAATAAGCTGACTAATCAGTAGATAGTTTCGATTCCACAACCTATCGACTAACGGGCGACGATAAAACCGAGTAACACTTTTAGGCATAGTTAGTTTTTTCGTTTGCTAGCGTGCAATTCTGTAGTATCTTTGATTTTAGTGTCGAAAGAAAAATTACTGTCTTTGTCACAAGCACTAAATGTCCCCATTTCAATGGATTGAATAAAAAAAAAGTTCTATAAAATATACTACACGTAGCAGCTTGTGGTTCCCAAATTCTGTCCATGTTGTTTAATCACTGTCCCCTTTAGACCAACGGCAATAGCAATGAAATCTGACGATTGCCCGTGTGTTAACCCCCTTTGTTTTCCCTTTTACGGGAATAAACATTAATAAAAAAGAATGTCCCATTCTCATATTATATATTATTGTACAGGTGTCCTAGGCCAAGCGGAGAAAACTTTTAACGAACTGCAGCAAAAAGTGTCGACCGCTGCTGATGGCTGCATTATCTCATGAGTTTTGCTATTGAACATTGCACTACTATGTGACATCATAAGGTGAATTATGCGCCAAGTAAAACGGCATATTTTAAAGCCTGGCCGAAATGTTCTTCGTCAGACCCTTCAACTACTCGACGTGCAATCATCTGGTATAGTTTTTCTCGAACTGTGTTTTGTCATAGGTTAAACTTGTTTTGTGTATATAGTCATGTATTCTTATAGAAAGCACAGTATGAGCCATAGACATCATATAAAGGTACAATAAACGTAACGTATTCGGCGACATTTTTGTCCCCTACCGTCCGTATTAAAGCTACCATAGCATTTTTCACGTTGTTGCTTAATTTTTCCACACATCTATTTCATTGGTTCTATTTCTATGTATTATCCTGCACATAATCTTGTCGTTTGACTTCTTGTTCCATTCTTCACGTGGGGGTGCTTTTTAAACTTGATGTGCAAAACCTTTTTCTTACCTTTCAGCTGGTGACATGTAATCTATATTCGGTATTGTTTAATTTAAAATATTGTTCAAATAAAGAATAAAAACACGACGCGGTGGTTTGTAGAACGTGTACCACAGTGCATTGTGTGATATAGGGAAGATTATCGCAGCAACCATCCCAATATACCCAACTACGGCAAGATAAAGCGGGGTTTGTGATTATACGCCAAAAGATAGGTTGTAGACAGATACGTACATGGTAAATACTAAATTGCGTAATAACTTCAAAAAATACGGTGACTGTAAAAATTAATTGCAATCGTGCATCAAAAACGGTATGGCCTACGTAATTGGGCAAAGCGGTAAGGGTAAGTTGCTGTGGTTATTGGAGAAACGCTGTCAGAAACCAGAAGTGGTCGGGCGGTTGAATTATTGATTTCCCGTCGTGGATGGATGCAGCGCTGGGGTTAGTTTAGAAACGCAGGGTTCGTCTTGCCGCCTGCTAACGTTTCAGAGGAAAATACTTCGTCGTCAGATTTAGTGAGCTCGGTTTCCGCCGTTCCCGCTGCTTCTGGCTTTTCCGGAATACTATGGCCACTCTGGAGTTTCAGGTCGTCCGGCGACACTGGGGCGGACGACATTATCGCGCTGCTTCCAGGCGAAATCACGCTGCCAGTCGACATTAAATCGCCGCCTAACCTGGAAGGCCTGCCTCGCTCTGTACCGCCTACTACCGGGCGTTTGTCGTCAGACCGAGACGAGCGAGATAAGCGCTCTCTCACTTTATCGATCGTGTGGAGGGAAATCTTACGGAATCTCGCAAACGCGTCAGGGCGCACAGGCGAGATGACTGGCTTCTCCGTCTCTAAGTTTCCTTCATCACCGGAGGAAAAGTATTTGTAAATAGCGACCAGGAGAAGACCTTCGACGAGCTGGAAGACCGAGTACAGCAGCGGGAATACGAAGAAGCTACCAATCAAGTGATTGGGAAAAGCAACTTTCAAAATCGCACAGCCGAGCTGTCCGTTTTGGCAACCGGTCTCTATCGCCACCGTGCGCCTAGTCTGAGGATTTTGCCGAGCAGCGAACGAGAGTAAAAAGCCAAGTCCAAACCTGCGGATTAGTTAGAGATACAGTAGTCAACTATGTGGATTGTATACAGTGATCATCTATGTATGGTGAAATATCAATCAAATTTTATTTATTTATTTTTTTTGGGGGGGTGTTAAGCCAAAAAAAGCAAAGTTGTGCACTTAGTGCGAGTTGGTGGCCTTAGGCCGATCCCCTCGTATGTGGTTGCTGCAAGAGACACTTTTCGCAGGCATCTCTCCACAGCGTGCAAGCCACGTAGGGAGGGGGGCTGGGTATCCCTAGGATGTGGGTGCTGGAAGAGACGCCCTTCGCAGGTATCTCTACACAGCGTGCAAGCCACGTAGGGAGGGGTTCTATTGCTTAAGGTATCCCGAAACCTAAATTCACGCCCTCCAGTGGTTGGACTGGAGGCAGCGCTGGTTAACCGCACTACCACAGGGTGATGCCATTCTCGCAGCTCAGACCTAGCCCTTAGAGTTGACACCTTACCGAAGTGAACCCTAGAGCAGAGTGAATTTAAGCACCGTTCACCTAATGAATAAAGCAAGGAAAAAATTGTCTTGCCTTATTCTTTAGCAATGTTACAGGAAAACCGTGTTAAACGTGATGTGATTAAAAATAAACTACATCGGTTTAGTTCAGTGATAAGTCAGTCAGATTACAAGCGAACATACAGTAAAACACAAACACTCATAAAAACCAACGCCTGTATGTTGGGCAGTGTTCTCTAATGCATATTTGTGTGTACTATTATCAATATCAGTATTTCGTTATTGGGATTGTAGGAGTATATCACTATGTTACTATATTAAAATATGGTATGTTATATGAAGTAAAAGTATAATACTTTCATGAGATCTGTTTAAATGCCTGCTTTAAGTGTGGACATGTGTTATAAAAATAGGGACTGTGATCCACAATGGTGATAGGATAGGATATTCATGTTTATCCCCGTGAATGGGAAAACGTTCCTTCAATTTAGTAGAACCCATTAATCAGCTGGGTTCAGACAATGACCGTTAAGTGCTTCGATAATAAGGCTTTCTACTTTTCTACGCGGGTGTATCCTAAGTCAAGGCATTTAACCGATTTTCCCCCTGTATCGAGAAGATTAAAATTGGATAGTGGATTTATATGGGCAACACAAAAAGGAGGAAAAGAGGGAAGGAGGAAAACTGCTCACAAAAACTATGGAAACTAATTATAACTTTGCCCTAAACACTAATCTAAACCCCAGAACTAACCCTATCTCTAACCCCATGTTTAAAACTAACTTTAATGTCCTAATGTTAATTTTAGTGTGCAGTTTCCTTCCCTCCTTCCCGCTTTCCCTTCTTTTATTTTTCCCCGATTTATATTTATTCACAGCACTCTGCAATAGCTTCGGCAAGCCGATTTGGCGCAAATTAAGATAACCCTATGATCGCCGTATTATTACGTTCTCTTTATCGCACAAAAATGAGTATCCCATCCCATTCGCGGATGGTAAACAGACCACTTACCCAATCATGGGCATGAACACGCATATCAGCCAGAGCTCGTTGGGCATGAGACGAAGCAGAGAGTCCCGATATAGAAGTCCAGACAACACAGCTAAGCAGATGATGGTAATACAAAGCAAGATCTTGCAGACCTATTGGGAAGAATATCTTTGCTTATTTTTTTGGCTGAAATCGCGATATTTAAAGATCGGTATAGGTGGATAGGATGTTTTATTTTCGTTAATGTAAAAAGGACACATTTAAAAAGCTGTGTTGTATGTTATGTACAATGTTATTGATTTTGGTCCATCAATGGAATCACTGGGTTCAGATAAAGTCCGCGTAAGTGTCCAAACCAAGAACAGGAGACAGACAAGCTAACGGCGGGTTCCAAGCGTGTAGCCGAATGGTTAACGCGACCGATACACATACCGACTTACATACAAAAAAATGGTCTTAACAACGAACCCGGTATGGGTTCGAAACTAAGCCCGCAAAAAAACAAAAAAAAACGGCGGGTTTCGAGCCCGCCATATTTCGGCTGTTCTTAAAACGTTTCGAACTTACCAGTATTATCTTTGGAGCAACGGTCGTACCGACTTACATACAAAAAGGACTGCCTCACTTACATAAAAAATACACATACCGACTTACATACAAAAAGATGATCTTAACAACGAAACCGCTATGGGAACAAAACTAAGCCCGTAAAAAAAACGGCGGGTTTCGAGCCCGCCACATTTCGGCTGTTCGTAAAACGTTTCGGACTTACCAGTATTATCTTTGGAGCAACGTTCGGAAACCTCCAGTTGATGAGTACTCCAAGGAAGACGGGAATCATCATGAGAACAAGGGAGAGGATAACCGACGTATATGGGATGAGAGTGGAGTAGTCCGTGCCCTCCGGCATCCACTGGGATCCGTAGATGAAGAGGTTCAACGGAATGAACGCGAACGCCAGGATCGAGGAACATGACGTCATCAACATACTGCGTGACGTAATTTTAAAAGATGATTTCATAGAAAAAGAATCGTCACGTGACGTCATCAATAAACTGCGTGACGTAATTTAAAAATATGACACCATAGAAAGAAAATCGGCACATGACGTCATCAACATACTGCGTGACGTAATTTTAAAAGATGATTTCATAGAAAAAGAATCGTCACGTGACGTCATCAATATCCGCGTGACGTAATTTAAAAATATGACACCATAGAAAGAAAATCGGCACATGACGTCATCAACATACTGTGTGATGTAATTTAAACAAATAAAGGCGAATCGGCAAACAGGCGTTTTGAGGTCACAGTCGGCTTTAGATTTCCTATAACTGAGATAAAAGCGAAATAATCGGCTACGTAATTTAGATAAACTGTAAAGTGGGTTGTACTGCATTTGAGAACCCGCTGCCAGTTTAGAGGTGTGGGGTGTATTATTGTTTGTTTTTTTTAAAGTCTAGAGTTAAAATTATAGCCGTAGAAACCTTAAAATGTTACAAAAATAATGGGTTTACATAATCCTCTACCAAAAATTGTTGTTGCTATTAAATATGCCCTGAACTAGTACAAAAATGAGGTTAAGCTCTACACTGAGGCTATTGAAGGTATGCTTGGGCTTAATTTTATTTGTGTACTATTGCGCAAAGAAATACAATCCTGTAATATGTGTACGCCTGTGAGCGATTATCATACTACACCACGGCCTAAAATGGATAGGAGGACAGTTCGCACCATTTATGATTTGGCTTCAATTGTTACCACCTTGGTATGTTACACAGACGAGAAAATGAACCTCAGTGTAGACATTTCTTGCTTTAAAATTATGCCCAGGCACACCTTACTCAGTCTCAATATAGATACGGCTTTATGGTCAAATGTAAACACTTTGGCAAAAAAATTAAACGAATTGCATGGATTTTTAAAAGAATGTGAATGAAACAATGTTGAAATTTAACTACTCATTGAATTTGTAATACAATAAAAGCACAAAAATTGGCACGGCTTTGACCAGTCATGACTCGTGTGTTGTTGTTTACTGCTGGTTGATAGAGCTCGTGTGTTTACTGTATTGGCTACGTCATACCGACGATTGTCTGGCGATGAGCGATTCAGCTTTAAATGTCCGACACAATGGTAACTGGATTATTACCTAATTAGTGGGTCATCGAATCAGGGCACAATCGCTAGTTCGCTACAGAAATAACAAAATATACACAACTGAAACGTAAATATATGATTGTAGATTACACTTACCTTAACGCTAAATCACCGTCAATTAAATAAGCAAGGATGTTGGAAAGCGTGCCTCCCGGTACACTTGCAGTTACAAGCATCACCACAGCCGCTACCTTATGTAAGCGTAAAGCTCGGGCGAGCCCGAATACTATAAGAGGCATGATGATGAATTGACAAACACCAGCTACACCAACTCCAATCGGCCGTTTGATGTGGACTTTCAGCACCTCAAGGTCAACGGCACAACCTGTCAAGAACAGCAGCTGATTAGAGCTTAAAGATAAAAAGGGCAGCTCTAAATGACGAAAGAAGGGGAATAAACTTCAACTGTAATCTCAATGCTCGATAAACCACTTTTGTTTAAATGCGTACTTATTCGTTATATCTTATGTTAGGTTGGTCTACAAAATATAAATAAAACCCAAATGGCATTTAGCTGATGAAAAACCTAAACATGATACATAACCTAATTGTATATTACCACATGATTATACACGCGGATAGGAAAGGATATAATAAAAGATAAATTAAAAAGCCATGATATAAACGTCACTATAGGATACGGTTTGGTTCAAAATCTGATCTTACCTAACCCCAACATAACTTCGACCATTATACAAATTGAAAACCATTTGATTGCGGCGTCCATCGCCAATTTCGCTGGATCGTGAGAAAAATCCATAATCGGTATTCCATCATCAGTAACATTGGTTACAATATTCAGACCAGTTCCATTTAATTCGGTCAGTTGGAAACTTGTATTTAAATTTTCGTTGGATTCAGAAAGAAGTACATCCGAAACGTTAGCTTGTATTGGTTGCATTCTTACCAGAACTGAGGCGTTAGCATGGTGCATGTCAGCGTTACAGCACCTAAGTTTCTCTAACTACTGCTTACCAGTGATTAAACTGTCATAAGATACATAAATAATAGTTAAATCTGGAGTCTGGACAACTTGTATTTTACTCGGTATTGACTACGACTAAAAGTAAAGAGAGACTTTTTACAACAAAGACGCGATTGTTAGTACACAACTGAAAAACTGAGTTTGAAAGTAGACCTGCTTAACGCAAAGCCTTTTCTAACTCACATACATCTCTATAGGTATAGCAGTATGTGTACCTACGGTCTAACTATACAGTAGCGGAAGACAAAATTACTTTAACCTCGATTCGGATGTTCGCTTTGCCGTACTGTGATAGACTACGCGACTACAAACAAAAAAACGATTATAGTCAAGCATTTAGACTCCTAATTTTCCCTATAAAACTACTTACTAACCGTTTTAGTTAACTACATTTTGTATACATATTACTGTATATTAAGTTACCAAGTCAGTTAAAGTTAACTTTGTTTTTATTCATGAAGACAACAAAGAATAACACGAGAGCCTGTGACGTAATGTCGGCGGCCGGTGATACGTAATCAGTTTACAAACTTCGGTTCTGCACGCTACTGATGGACTACTTTGTTGATTCAATCTACTGCTTTGTTTATAGTAAGCCGGACAGCTCAGGAAATTGGCACTAACTACTCTTTACTTATTATATTCGAGCAAAGTGGTGATTAGTATTACACAAACTGCTGGGATCTCGGGCGTCAAAAATATTACCTCGACACCCTTTAATTCGGCGCCAAATTCCTCGCATTTGCTAGCAGCCTGTAAACTGTACAGTTTCGACAACACAGTCGACTAAAAATCACAATAATAATCGCAAACCAATCGACATGTTCTTGTGCTATAGCGAAGTGCTGTCAAGCACTGTACTGTGGGATCGATATACTTAAGCCAGACACATATCAACGATCTGTTACGCCCCTAATTACAATTCCCTTTATAAAAAGCGCCAATTAGCGTTATACCCGATCACTGATTTTAGTTTAACCATCAGCTTCTGGAAGCAGACAATTATGAGGCTGTAAACGAAGATTGTATACTATTATTAGGCTATTTGAAACAGTCTCGTCCTGAAGGCATGTGGCGTGTGAGATAAACCAGGCGTTAAATTACTAAGGGATATGGGATGAATTGAAACTTAACCATAGGTTGTTACTTCTCAATTCCCCGTATTTATGGGAATATTTCGTATATTGACATAAAATGGTAATTTATTTAAACAGGTCAGTCACTAATTAGAACTAAAACAGAGAGCATCGGTAATTAGGATAGGATAGGTCGATAAGATATTAATGTTTATTTCCGTTAATGGGAAAACCAAGGGGGTTAACACACGGCAATCGTCAGATCACCTCGCGCCCACTGTCGGGTTCCCGGAGCTATTGCAATGTGTTGTGTATAATATACATGTTCCTTCAATTTAGTAGAACACATTAATCCGCTAGGTTCAGGCAATGTCCAATAAGTGTCTTGCCCAAAAACACAACCGACTAGTTAGCGACCATTTTTGAACCCACAACCCTTAAGTTGAAAGGTGACACACTAAACCACCAGACTAACCGGACAGACTATAAGAGTAAACTTTCTGCTGGGACGATTTCATAAATAAAATAACGTTTTTTGCTATATCTTTCAGTCAGCTTTCTGCGTGAACCATGTGGGAATGAGAAAATGCGCAAAAAAGAATTTCAACGATATTGGGAATGGTTAACTAAGAAAAATAATACAATTTATATCAGCATATTTGTAAAAACATGGAAGTTACCAACACCATAAAAAACCTTTGCTCGTGATCATTTAACACATGCCGTGGCCTAAACATAAAATGCAGTATATGGTCATGCAGTCCCTGTCATTGCTTGGGCGCAGTAATTTCTAAAGTGCTAAAGTTTTTGTAGTCTGAGTTATTGCACGAGTCTCGGGTTAATTTGACACGCTTTTTTGGCACCTTGACACGTATTTTTTGGCACCTATACACATGCCAAAATCGGTCAGCATTCCCACTCTTAACAATTGGCCCTTTTTTGGGAAAATTAAAAGTCGAGACAAACTATGGGCATTTCAGTTGGGATTTATGAAAGTTTCAACCTGATTCGATAACGCGTTCTACACAATAACCTGAGGAGCGGACATGTCTGTCACGGGCGTGACGCAGAAAAAACGGTGTAAAATTGTGGACCTGTCCAGCATTTGCTGTGAATAGATGGAGAAACTTTACAGTCTCTAAATCTGATGGTTTGTCTATCCCGGTCAAGCAACTAGTCACCTTTCTCCGGGATACTGTCAGACTTGACCGCTAACCCCCGAGTACTGGAATAACGGGCTTTTATGGCCAAATTTGTCCGGCCTGTTGGTCTAGCGGTTAAGTGCGTCGCCTTTCAATCGAAAGGTTGCAGGTGAGAAACTGGTCGCTAGCTAGTCGGTTGTGTCCTTGGGCAAGGCACTTTACGGACATTGCCTGAACCCAACAGATTAATGGGTTCTACTAAATTGAAGGAACGTGTCTATTATATGCAACACACTGCAATAGCTCCGGTAAACCGACGATGGGCGCGAGGTGATCTGACGATTGGCCGTGTGATAACCACCTTGGTTTTTCCATTCACGGGGATAAAGATCAATATCCTATCCCCCCCCCCTCCCCCTATCCACTCCTGACCCTGGAACTGCCGTAGTATCACATACAAGACCTGTAAAGGCTGTATTATCCATTACCAAAGTGGATTACTGTTAGACTTAAGGAAATGTCTTTATTTTTAAAACTAATAAAACGAATGGCATGGGTTTCAACATAATTAAAGAAAGAGAAAGAACGTCGACAGAGGCTTTAAACAATACAGTTCGAAGGAAACCTTATTTTCTTTACTCGTGTTTTCGTCTTACATGTGTGGTGAGTTGGTCTAATGTGTAAAACTCTAATTTGCACGCAAGGCAAGCGTATTGCCTTGGCTCCAACATATACTGCAAATCAGTTTCAGGCTCATTGCAATGTTCGGTGTGTTGCTTGTACTCCTGCGCCAATCGAAACCAAGTCCCGCAGTTAGCACATACCTGGTACCGCACCTATATACAGCAATGCTTGTTTAAAATAGGGTTCCATAGGAATTCGACCCACATAAATTTTAATTAACACAAGTTTTAATCAACACAAGTATCAACCCACACAAGTTTGAACTCACACAGATTTAATCCGTCACCAGTTTCAACCTACACTACTTTCAACCTACACCATGCTGTTACACTTCTTGAATTTATTTACCTTTGGTTGGGCTACATTGGTACCGTCGTGCATAGTTTTCTGTACATCCGCTTTTTCCTTTCTTGCAGGGGGGTAATACCCGTTCTTGCGTGGGTAGCAAATGTAAAATAAGAAATAAAATTTACAAATTTTAGAGGTAAATTAATTGTTGTAATTTTTACCTCTGACAGGACGTCAGCTCTTTCAGGTATATTGTCGATAGTTTGGTTAATTGCCAACTGTACTTGTGCAATATAATGCACATTCATGTGCTTTCGAAGCGAACTTTTCCACTTGTAATACCGTCCGCACCACTCACACGAATGGTCCTTTAACTTATGCTGAAAATAGGACAAGATAGGGAAATCATGTCTATTGCCGGGAATAGGAAAAAAGAGGGGGTTATCATACCGGCAATCGTCGGAATATCTCGCGCCCAAAAAAGGATAACAGTGTAAAGAATGCACTGTGTTATATATGCGAGACGTGGTTGTTACAGTTTTCCCCCATTTTATTACTGGCTAGTCCACTTTACGTACGTGCCTTCCACAATCTATTTGCTATAGCAGTGGGGTTTGAAGACCAAAACGTGTTACTAGGTTAAAACCACAGAAGACACAAAATATAAAAATCAACCTGTTTTACCATTTTCCTATAATTTAAGTTGAAAAGATTGTTTAATTAGAAAGAATTAGCAGCGTAAACCCATCATTACGTTATATTACTAATTTTACTAAAAATTAACTAAGTTACTTCGAAAAGTATTTATGACACATCAAAAAAAATTCTGATATATAGGTAGTTACAGGTTAGCCTAGTCTACTATCCTATAAAAATCGACTTAAACGTCTCACCTTTTGAATGTGTTGTTTTAGTAAATCAGCCGATATAAACGTGTCAGCACATATTGAGCACTCAAAAGAATACTGCGTTTGAGTGTGGCATACTTGTATGTGGGTTTCCAGCTGTCGCATTGTGTAGAAATATGCTGTGCACTCGGAGCAGTGCAATTTGTACTTCGAAGGTTTTCCTGTGGCGAGATGTATTTTATTACCGAGCCGAGTGTTGAACCTATGATGGGATCTTAACGAGGGGCGTTTTTTATAGTAGTCGGTATTATATGTATCGCTCGCGTTAACCATTAGGCGACACGAACGTACGTTAGATATCTTCATGTGATGCATAAAGTATGTAGTAATATTAAGATTTCTATGCCATGATTGCTAGATAAGCTTAAGGCACATCTGTTTTAGTCTCTTTCTATCACCATCACGACACACTTATTACAAAAAAGGCCTTTTTATCGCTCTTGTGTTAAATATTAAAAGGGCCACAGACATTTGAATTCCATTTAAAAAAAAATGTTGATCAACATTGGCGGTTTACTTTTACTTTGCCCAACCGTTTTTTTCTGGTGGTTAAATGCTACGCCTTCAACCGAAAAGTTGCACACTCGAAACTGGTCGCTAGCTATAATCGGTTGTGTCCTTGGACAAGACACTTAACGAACATTGCCCTAACCCAGCGGATTACTAAAACGGAAGGACCGTGTGAATCATACAACTTACTGCAATAGCTCTGGTAACCCGACGGTGGGCGCGAGGTGACCTGACCAGCGCCCGTGTGTTAACGCCCTTGGTTTTTCCATTCACGGTAATAAACATGAATATCCTATCCTACTTATACCCAATAGTTTACGCTTATTCAGTATCTCTTGTGTTTAAAAATAGTGACTTACGTTTAGGCTTGGATATCGTAGTTTTCGGTATGTGCGTATTAATACTGTGATGCAACATTACTGCGTCCATTGTATTACTGTTGGCAAACCGTAGAGTTCGTATAGGGCAGGATACAGAACTGCTAACACTGCAATCTTCTGGTATCACAGAATTGAATGGTATTTCTTGGTAACTGGTATGCTGCTGGGTTGAAAATGTCCCCTGCACATTTAATAATGTCATAGATAACTGGGTTAATTTGTTAGGTTTGGTCACTGTATACGACAGGGGTGGGCAACATACGGCCCGCGGGCCGGGTCCGGCCCGTGAAGGGATTTTGACCGGCCCTCGAAATGTATCTAACCATAACCTGCAATGTGGCCCATGTCCGTCCCGCTGTCTATATCTAACCATCTTCTGTAGATACTCCGACGTATTAACAAACTTACAGCCCGAGTTTAAACAACTTGTTTACAACTTTAATCGACCACAAATATCTTATTGTTTAGAGTACACTTTGAGTACATTATGATAAATTCTTTGTGTGGTTTTTTGATCTTATTTTTTTTGTAAAGTTTTTGTAACTTTAAGCATGATTTATAAATTTCTTTCTTGCATTGGTGAATGAATATGTTGTTAAGATATTGAATATTAATTATCTAATAATCTGGCCCGCCAAGGACTTCATTTTTTCACATCTGGCCCGCCGACTAGAGAAATTGCCCACCCCTGGTATACGATATGGTTTTTGGACAAAATTAAAAACTAATTAGCTACCGATGCTCTAAATACCAAAAAAAACATTTTTAACTCAATAAAACTGCAATATATTAATTCTATATAGCCTAACCAAAAACTGTAAGTAAAAAAAACAAACTTACTGGTTGATAAAATGGATTCTGCTTTTCTGGATAATTTTGCAGCATACAGTTAAAGGTAAAACTGTTCAGGTTATCAGGCCCGTGTATGAAATCAGAAGGACGTTCAATTGACATTTGCGTAGTCATAACTTCATTTTCCCTTCGGCTGTCAGACATTTTTCCACCTGGCATACAAACTACAGACTTCTGAAACGAAATTACAATACATTTTCGCAAATGTGGCAGCCTTTGTCGCGTCTATATTACGTCATAATAAAAGTTTTGTTTAGTTGACATTGACGTATTAATGTCGTGCGAAATGGCGGGAAAACATTTGCTATTTTTTATGTTTGCCATATTTAAAAATTAAATACTGCCTATACCAGGGGTCGGCAACCTTTAAATTTGCCCTTAAAGGGCCATTTGAATCTATATTCCTAAAATAATAATAAATGGGAGCCGCAAAACTTTTATTATTTTCGCAATAGAAGCAAAAACACTGTGTGAGATAAAGAGTGTTTTTCTGTTTGGGTCACTTTTGCAAAGTTTTAAACCTTATCGGACCTCTATGCGCGGCAGTATGCGACAAGTGGTACCCTCCATGAGTCATTGTTTTTAAACGAGTGTTTTGGTGAGTAACAATGGTGGTGATTCCCCAATGTTTGTTTGGTTGGAAGCAGCATGTGCTAGCTGCGAGCCGGTGTTCTCGTCCTCCTTAATACACTCCTTAATACACGCCCTCCTTAATACACTTGGTGAGAGTGTTGTGATATTTTAATTCAGTATGCTATTTTTTACTTTCATGATATAATTTTCTATTTTTGACTGTAAAATTTTAATTGACTTTCCAATAGTAAAACAAAGTAGTTAAATTGACTTTCCAGTAGTAAAACAAAGAATGTCAGTACTACAAATACCAGAAACGGCCGCCGTGCGTATAATCTCGCGCCTGGCAGAAGTTTCCCTGGTGTAGTTTATCTAACGTTTACGACCTAGTGTTTTCTATTTCAAAGCATATACTGTATCTTGTGGTCATATGCGGTATGTGAGAGTCGATATTTCCTTTCTGTGGTTCAGACTTACAGATTAGTCTACTAGTTAACTGCGTCGCCTTCCAGCCGAAGGATTGCAGATTCGAAACTAGTCGCTAGCTAGTCGGGTTTGTCCTTGCGGGTGAGGCACTTAACAAACTTTATAGATGGGTTTGGGATACGCATTTTTAGTTCGTTTTTAAAATTCCTTTGGAAACCCGTTTTATCCAATGACCTGGCGACCGGACATGTCTGTTACCAACGTGACGTAGATAGAAAAAGGAGTAAAATCAGTATGAATCTTAAAATACCACATTTATATTTTACTGCTTTTTTGTTTTTCTTTTACATTTCTACGTCCCGGTGGTGGTGACAAGTATGTCCAAACACCAGGTCGTTGGAATTATCGGAATCCAATCATGTTGAAACTTTGGCCGATGTTTGTCTTGACCTTTCATTTTACCAAAATTCCAACCGAATTCTCGCTATCGGGAAAATGCAAAAAAAGGAAGTTTATTTTCAGCATTTTCGCCTATATCTCCGGATTGAAAAAGAGTATTTACTAGGCTACTTTAAAATGTAACATGAATAAGAAATACACTTTTAAATAACCCTGTTTACGCAAGAAAATCACCTAAATTAAAATATGCGTAAGTAATCATAAATACAAATTATGATTGCGATTCACTATGGCTTTCTTCGGCAGATTGCCATGTTTAAGCAAATGCGTGGAGTACCGTAAATTGGTTACGAAATCTCAACAGACGCCTTTAACATACACAACACACTACAATAGCAGCGGTAACCCGATGGTGGGTTGATCTGACGATTGTCCGTTGTTTAGCCAGTGATAGGATTCAAAATTTTAAGAACAGGTTATCTTTTGTATCGCACTTACCAACAACAGGTTCCCTAAAAGGTCTAATGTCTGTAAAAAAGCAAGAATCGGATCGGTGATTTTTCAGACGTCCCAAGAACGGGTTTGACCAAATCCATGCGAACCTCTCAAATCCCATCGCTGTGCTTAGCCCTTGCATTTTCCAAAGCACAAAGATAAAACATAAGTATTCTACCCTATTCTATTCTGATAAAAACTAGAGAGTGTCAGCCACGTGTTTAACCACCACTATTTTGTAAAACACATCGTTGGACTTGAGGATCGAATTTCATAATATATAGTATAAAGAATGTCCAAGTTGTTTAAATCCAAGCTGTTTAACTAAATATTGACAAGCCAAATTATTACCAGTTGTCCGGCCCGTTGGTCTAACGGTTAAGTGTGTCGCCTTTCAATCGAAAGGTTGTAGGTGCAAAAAAGGTCGCTAGCTAGTCGGTTGTGTCCTTGGGCAAGGCACTTTACGGACATTGCTTGAACCCAGCGGATTAATGGGTTTTACCAAATTGAAAGAACGTGTCTATCATATACATCACACTGCAATAGCTCCGGTAACCTGACCATGGGCGCGGGGTGACGATTGCCCGTGTGTTAACCCCCTTGGTTTTTCCATTCACGGGGATAAAGATGAATATCCTATCCTATCCTACCATGCTGTTAACAGACAACATTGCCCGTGTAATACCCTCTTGATTTCCCCCCTTACGCATATAAAACATGAATATATTTTATCCTAAACAGCAACCACTTTGGCAACGCAAAACCTTTTTGCCGAAACCAGACAATTACAGTAAAATAATGAGATGTAAGATCCAAACGTTTTCAGTTTGCACTATAGTGTCCAATCGTCGCATTCACCATTACGAAACAAAATAATTAATGTAATTATATTTTTGCGTTACTGTTCAGAAACGCATGTGATATAAGAGAGGAAGCTTGACATTCGATATTACTGAGAAAACATAACTTCCCGAACAATAAGTCTGTTCAAATCTTTTAAATCCGGCCCGGTGGTCTAGCGGTTAAGTACGTCGCCTTTCAATCGAAAGGTTGTAGGTGCAAAAATGGTCGCTAGCTAGTCGGTTGTGTCCTTGGGCAAGGCACTTTACGGACATTGCCTGAACCCAGCGGATAAATGGGTTCTACCAAATTGAAGGAACGTGTCTATTATATACAACACACTGTAATAGCTCCGGTAACCCGACGATGGGCGCGAGGTGATCTGACGATTGCCCGTGTGATAACCCCCTAGGTTTTCCCATTCACGGGGATAAACATGAATATCCTATCCTCCTATCATAACAGAAACGTAGGCCTATACAGGAGCCATTCCTTTGTTATGCCTTAATATCAAAATTTCAATCATTTTAAAGCCATTTATAAAGAAAATAACTCTACTAAAAACACTAAAGTGTGTCAACCACTTGTTTAACCACCACTATTTGTAAAACACATGTTGTATGCCATTTATTCATGTTACAGGGTCCCTAACCACAATTTGTATTTTATACACTGAGTATGTAGTTTGTTTTATGGTTTTCAGGGAATTACCCTGTTTTTAGTATTTAAGTTTTCTGTTTTTTATGTGGGTCATGTTATGTAACAATTAGTTTAAATGTGATTTGTTGATTCCTTGTTGGAGATGTCAGTGCGATATGGCATGCCTGTCACAATCATAATTGAGGAACATATCTTCGCTTTTAAGGGGATTACCCTAATAAATGTTTTCTTTTTGTTAATTGGCACATAGTGTCTAATGGTCTAACATTTTCACAAATCTGATCAAAATTAAGCGCTATGCCCGAAAAAGGGTAATTTTTTAGAAAAAGTTATTAAACTTCCAGGGGAATTCCACTGGATTTATGACCCAAACATTTGGTTTTTGCATATCTAAACCATGTTGTCTAACAAATGACAAAGTTTCATTGCGATTCCATTACTTCCTCTGGTAGATGTCGGGGCGACATACTATGCCTCTCATGCGTTTAACGAAGAAAAAAACGGCAAAAAAAACGGACAAAAATAATGTGTCCCATTTTTTCAAATGGGACCCATAACAAGCGCGTTTTAAACCATGAAAGCAAAAACGCTCAAGACTTTGCACAGCCAGCAATGTATTTTTTAGGATTCACAAGTTAAAACGAGCTCAGTTGCCAATTTAGTACGTACCAACAGGAATTCTGTGCCCAAAAATGATCACCAAACTTAAAAACCACCAGTTCCGTAAGTTATATCGTCAACGTCATAATGTAGAAGAGAAATTTACCACTTTCTGAGCAAAAGCCATTTGTTCTACGCTTGTTATATGTGTGCAAGCACCACCATTATTGGTGAAAATTATTTTTTTTAACTTGTCAAATGATTTAAAGCGGTTTGAAAAAATAGTCAAAGTGACCAAACGGATGATTTAAAATTCGTTTAAAAGACAGTTTTAGCCGTTAAACATAAACCGTTTAAAGTGTTCAATTGGCATTTAGAAGTGTAATTAATAGTTGATCGTTTATAATAACAGAAGAGAAAAACATTTGAAAGTTCATTATTAAGTTTGATTTTAACGCTCAGATTAGGTCCATTCGTATAAAAGACGGGAATAATATATGAAACGCACATACAGCACCGCGGGCATCAACAGTGTTCGTTGTTACCGATGAAAAAGGATTTCTAACCGAGCACCTAAAGGGGGGGGGGTCAACCAAAAATAGAGACGGCGTATATACAACATGCCTTGCGCGACCATTGGCGGCAGCAAGTGCGAGCGACACCGCGTGGAAAAAAAGCACCAGTGGAATTAGCTGGCCAAGTAACGCGACTATACAGCGAGACGGTTAATAATGTACAGAAATTTCAAGGGAATTAATGCGTACAGAAATCGGCACACCGTATAAAAAGTAAAACACATACGCACGACCGAAAACGCTTGGGGAAAGTCAACTGAGTTTTGGCACTTCGCAGGATCTAAGCGACGGATAAAGAGGCCTATACTGCCGAGCGTAGTAGAGCCTGATAATATTGCTTTATACAGTGCTGCACAAATACTGGGGTAACTAGAGAAGTGCTTTCGGTTCTTATGTACGGCGGTGCTGGTTGTACTGCTGTTAGGATGGATACACGCTGGGTTCTTCGTAACCAAATCTGTTTTTATTTTTCTGAAACGAAATGTAGATATAGTTAATATAAAGTAAACTGTCAGAATAGTTAACTCTTATCTAAGCGGAAAGGGATACAGAAGGATAACATGTCTATTTTCACTTAAGCTGATAAAAAATGTAATGTTCCGTTAAATAAGCGTCGGTGGGTTAACACCAAATCCTCACTTGTGTTGCTGAAACAACCAACATTTTAATTTGCTTTATACACGAAACTCACACCGACCACTATAACTCAATTGAGCATTTCATTTGTTTTGTGTTATGAAGGCAACTTACTTGAAGTGCGTTTTGCGGAAGATCGGCTCGATTGACCAAGGGAACCCGCGATCATTCGCTTTGCGACCGAGTTGTTGGTTTTTGGACGTTGGGAGCGTATTTCCTCGAATTCTGTGGGTAGGCGGGTGGGTTAGTACGGGTGGGTGAATTAGAATAGGGGGTGCGTGGGTTAAAATAGGGGGTAATGTGGGTTAGAATAGGGGGTGCATGGGTTAGAAATGGGGATGCGTAGGTTAGAATTGGTGGTAATGTGGTTTAGAATCGGGGGTACATGGGATAGAATATGGGTGCGTGAGTTAGAATAGAGGGTGATTGGGTAAGAATCGGGGGTGCGTAGGTTAAAATAGGGTGCATGGGTTAGAATAAGGGGTAGGTGAGTTAGAATGGGTAGAAATGTGGGTTAGAACGGGTAGGATGCGAATAACCATGTTTTTTTAATTTAGAAGAACAAAACAAAAGACTTCTTCGAGCCCACGGTTGATTTTAGTAGTTATTAAGCTGGGTGGTGCATTTAATTGTTTCTTTAAAATTCACTAGAGACAAATCATTTGATATTTGTCAAGAACACACCCGCGCAAAAACACTACAAAAATATTATTTTATCTGTTTGATACAAGAATTGTAATTTATGTGCATAAGAATAAATTAATCCATTCCTGGTGTAGTTAACATAAAATAACGTTATTTGTGCATCACCCAACCTTAGTCACAACAGAAAAACGTAAAAAGGAAAACGATAAAAAGCTGTTGAACAGCATCGTCATTTACTTTCGTTTTCCAATTTGGCTTTCGCCTTTGCTTTTGTTTGCTTGCTAGCGTCACTTAGCGGTCGAGTTTCGAAAGCGGGAAATTTCTGCGACGCCAGTTCGGCGGCCATGTTGTCCGTTGGCAAGGTGCACAGTGCGTGGGTTGGGTCGACACGGGCGAGTCTAAGTCCCCTGGTTGATAGAAAGCACTTGTTAAGAAGGGTAAAATTCGAACCCGTTATGGGCTCGTCAGTAGGTCCGTTTTTTCGATTCACAATACCAAATTATATACAAAAAATGCCCTTTGAAGTACGGCCGTGTGGCCAAATGGTTACCGCGACCGATACATATACCAACAAAGTACCTGTAAAAACTTTCCAAGTGATAACCGTAGTATGGATTTGAAACTTAGCTCGGTTAAAAATAAAATAAAAAATGGCCTTTAAATTTTATTGTTTTACAATGGTATAGTTAATTTCGGTTGACTGTAAAATTCAAGTAAGTTACTTGAAGATTATTGCCATTTCGCACTTACTAAATTTTTTCATTACCGAGCCGTGTTTCGAACCCAAAATGGGCTAGCGACTTGCACCGTTTTTTTTGTGTAGGAGTTTGTATATGTATCAGTCGTAAGTCTTGTTAACCGTTCGGCCACACAACCGTAATATAAACTCATTATTCACATATCAATGCCAGGTGTAATCTAATATTAATACAACGTTATTACGTTGCGTTGAATAAATTGACATTTACGGAAGACTTATCCGGCAGATGGAAAATATAATTATGATAATAAAAACTAGGGACACTTGAGTAACGGAATACCACGCGTTAGCGGTTATTAAGTTGACATTTGTGTTGAAAATGTGTAAAACTAATGGAGGGTAGAAGGGAAGGTAAAACCTATTTAGTAATTCTAAACTCTACGTCTCTGCCTAAAACACTAAACCTAGAATTAGCTATAAACCTAACCTGAGTAATAATCCTAACGCCATAATATTCGTTTTACCGTGCTCTTTTTGTCTTTTTTGTTATCAAAAGCCGGAAATACGAACGAATATTCTTGTTTATCCCTGTGGGTGGGAAAACGCAAGGGGCGTTAACACACGGGCAATCGTCAGATTACCTCGCGCCCAGCGTCGATTTACCGAAGCTAATGCAGTGTGTTGTACATGATTGTGACGTTTCTTAGTTTTAATTCACCTCATTAAATGACTGTTTAGGCAGTTTTTCAAATACTCGTATAGGGTTTGAATCTTGCAACCTTTCGGCTGCCTGCAGACTGCGAACACTCACACCGACTTAAGCGCATGGTCTATTCCTGAAAAACATTTTCTTGTCGTACGACAGAAAACGTGTGCGTTAATATTGGACGGTGTGAATCGGCGCATAAGAGACAATGCGTTCTATGTGAAAAACGTCGCGCCGACACTACAAAAAAACGAACGCTTTGGTGTGAACTCGGCATTAGGGAACCATCCAACCCAAATGGCTTACCTGTAGTGGCTTAACTGCTGAGTGACGTCTATATCACTCATTGTGGAAGGGAAGTTGTAAATCTCGACGAATTTCTTGAACTGAGGCGCGCTCCACATGTCCTTGTTGGGTTGGAACTTGTAATAATCAAACTCGGGTTCCTGCGGTGATACCGAGGTTAGTTGTGAAATTTCTTTGAAATCACTTCGGCTACTTTATAAGTAGAAACATTGCCTTGTAAAAATCAAGTTCCGATCAAACTATTCAATAACTACCAGCTGCGTTTTAGTTGAGGTTAGTTGTGAATAAAAGTCGGATTTTCATTGAAATCTATTCGGTTACTTTAAGCAGAAACAATTGTTTGCCTTGTAAAAATCAAGTTTCGTTTAAACTATTTAATATTTAGGAGCTACGTTTTTCTAAATTCTAGGATATCTTACACGGGCAATCGTCAGATTCAGTGCCAAAAATCCATCAAATTTGGGGCGAGTAAGAAATCACTAGCGTGTGGAAACTTACGCAAGTAACGGGAGCAATTATATACTCCAGTATTCCAAAGCCCCTTTTAATAGTAACAAAAAACGGTCGCAATAACAAGGATTTGTTTTTTATTTCCCTATATCAGTTTAATAAAAAACGGTCACGGTAAACGTTAATTAGTTTTTTTTATTTGCGTAAGTAAATTCTTACTCGCAAGGCGTGCGTTACTGGTGTTACTACGGCGGAATTTTGGCCCTGAGATTATTACTAAGCGCCCACAAGTCGGCCTACCTAAGCTATTGCAGTATGTTGGCTATAATTTACACAATTTGGCAGAATCTATAATTCTACTGGGTTCAGGAAATGTCCGTTAAGTGCCTTGCCCAAACGACCAGTTTCAACCACGCAAACTTTCAGTTACCAAAGCTATTATTTTTTATATATGAGTGAGATGTTTCTTCAACGATCTATCGGGAAAAGGGAAATTGTTACAGTAGTAACACCACTAGGGCTGTGCAAATTCCTAAAAAAATCTTAACGGTTAACCGATCCAAAAATAAATCGGTTAACCGGTTAACCGATTAAATCGGCATTTTTTCCTACTCGATGTAACGATGCAAGCTGACCTCACGGCGTTATAAAACAACCTGCTTATAGCGTGTATTGTTATCTTGCGCTGCCGCAAGGCCCGTGTCTTCACAAGATAAGGCCACTTTCCGTCATCTTACGTTTAAATCTTATATTCTTATCGTACCGTACGTCGCACTAGTCAAAACATCGGTGGCCCGCACGAACTGGCCGCTTAATTCGACAAAATATTAAGTCTATTATGGGAACTAAAGTTTTACAATTAGAAGTTTGCCTATTGTTCGACTTTACTTTTTTCAATTAATACACGTGGCCATAACATTGTATACTAAGGCTGTGCAAGGACCTAGACTCTTATAAAGGTTAACCGATCGAAGAAAAGAACATAGGAAAAACGCTTGCGGGAGTGCGT
Organism: Ciona savignyi; assembly: GCA_000149265.1. Lineage (NCBI taxonomy): Eukaryota > Metazoa > Chordata > Ascidiacea > Phlebobranchia > Cionidae > Ciona > Ciona savignyi. Next base: position 112,373 of record CH002966.1, read on the forward strand.
CAGAGGTCCTGTATTGAATCTAGGTCAACGTAACCCTAGGTCAAACCGCCGATCAAAGCAATAAACACCGCGAGCCGATCAAAGCAATAAACACCGCGACGAATCGTTAGAAAAGCGGCGCTGCGGTTAGCAACGCCAAGACCTACAAAATCATACCAAGTCGATACGATCTCGAGGTCTCGACCGTTACTCGTACCATCACTTAGGCCTACCGCAAGTCAACTGCGTGGTCTTTAAAAAAGAACAACCACCATATAAATTATTTTGTTATCATGCGCTGTTGTAGGCTGAAAAACGAACACAGTCGGTTAACCATTTATTGACTTCATTGACAGTGAACTGACGTCCACGTTAACTTCGCACATCCCTACTTACGTAAAGTAATTCCGACGTCCGTAATTTCGTAATTACGCCGAGCTCTAATCGGTTAACCATTTACCGATTTTATTAACGGTTAACTGACGTCCCGTCGGTTAACCGGTTAACCGTTAACCGATGCACAGCCCTAAACACCACACCACATATCCTTACTAAAACATCCCAAAGACGGCAACAAACGAAATCACTGTAATGCAGACCGCCATCCGAAATGTTTAAAAAACATTATTGACGCTCTAATTTCTTTTCGCGGGTTCTAAACTGGTCGCTAGCTAGTCGGTCGTGTCCTTGGGCAAGGCACTTAACGGACATATCCTGAACATAGTAGAATTATGGATTCTAACAGCATTAATAGTTAAACAAAGGCAGCGCTGCTATAGTTCCAACGCGCCACATGATTATAACAAGCAGCACCCACCTGTATTACCACCATCTCGCCGTCGACCTCGATAACCTGATTTGATCCGTTTGTCGTCACAGGGGGTTTCCCCGGCGCCATCGACTCAGCGGTGCTAGTGGGTTTTTCTTCGTGTTCGCTCGGTTTGTGGTTTTCTGTTTAGTGAAAGGGGGGTTATATAGTTGCATAGTGGTTGCGTTAGTATGTAGATGCGACAATAGTGATTGGAATCAACAAAGTCAATATTATTGAACGCGTATTGTGTGTAAGTTTCGGTCAAAATTTTGCCTTTTTCGTGCGTGGGTTCTTGAACGTTGGTACCAATAATATGATAAAAAGTAGGGTAAAAGGGGGGAGGATTTAGGTCAGGTAGCCTGGATAACACTAAATAGGGAAGGAGGGAGACTGCAGTCAAACGTTGGCGGGACTCTGGGCTCGAGTTTCCCGGCGTTTTTATCCTGTTTCAACCCTTCCAATGTACACAATTCTATGGAAGCCTGTTTTGTGTAAATACCACACTGGTACCAGCAACGTGTGATCTGTACCGCCGGCAATAATAGGATAGGATATCGAGGTTTATCTCCGTGAATAGGAAACCTCGACTGTCGTTATCACACGGGCAATCGTCAGATCACCTGGGGCCCACCGTAGGGTTACCGAAGCTATTGCAGTGTTGTATATGATTCAGACGTTCCTTCAATTCGGTAGAAGCCAACATTTAACTAAATTCAAGCAATGTCCGTAAAGTGCTTTGCCCACATTGCATAAACCAAGCGGAATGATGGGTTCTACCTTGCACGTCCACACAAGTCGCATCAGCAATGCGTCTCGTATGGCATTTGGTGTAGAATATAATATAACCGGAAATAGTTAATAAGTTTTTGTTGCTTTAAAAAGCGAAAAAGGTTTTAAAAAAGGTTTTGCTATCACACGGTGTATTATATCATGCCATGCTACATTCACAAGTGCTCAGAAATAATAGGATTATGAAAAGTAATGCTTGGTATCATTAGAGGGTATATACCGTCGGTGGTAGAGCTATCTGACGCCGAGGTGGTCTGTCTGGCGTCTTTCACTTCGCCATTTTCACCGTCGCTCGCTGTTGAGCTTGCATCGGAATCGGGGTCGTCAATCAGCGGGACTTCGAGGTGTTTTGGTGCCGCGAAAGGTTCAGGCGTTCCCGAGCTCCCGGGTCTGTCTGGCTGAAGGTGCTCCGCGGTTTGCTTATCACGGCTATCAGGCGCAGACGTTGCTAAATTGATCGTTTGAGTGACGGCCGCAGACTCCAGCGGCATCGCAGGGATCTCGTCGCCTGATAACGACGACTTCAACTTGTCCGCACCGTCGCCGTTTAAAGCCGAAGGTGGGGCTGGCCACGTACCAGCCTCGGATTCCGAACTTTCCCGATCTTCAGCTTCGGATTCCGAAGTTTTCCGATTTTCATCTTCAGATTCTGAACTCTCCTGATCTTCGGATTCCGAACTTTTCCGATGTTCATCTTCGGATTCCGAACTTTTTCGACTTCTGGCTGGTTTCTTTTGGTCGGATTCTCCATCTGAAGCGTCTGATTCATTAAGAGAATAGATCGAAATGTTCCCGGCAGACCGATCGATGGAGTGGGCGTCACTTTGAACGGATTCGCGGTCGCTTTCTGCGTTCAAAACTGCCGTGTTTTCTGTCTCAGTGACAGGTGCTGCGACCTCGCCAGTCTGCGGTGCTGTTGCTACGATACTGTCGACTGGAATTGCGTCAGATGGAGCTTCGATCGGGGCAGGGGGTGGGTGGTCATTTGTTGGTGGTGGGGGGGCTTTTAGCGCCTCCTTGTGGACCTGAGGAGCGGAGTTAAGAGAGGAGCAGCTGGAGGCGTGGGATCCGGAGAGCAATCCATCCGCATCATCTTCTATTGTAGCAAGAGGAGCTCTTCTTAGGGAGAGAATCATTTCCTCGTGTGATGCATCTGGATTCGCGTCTTGCAGCATCACACTTGCATTGAAACTCGTTCCAGACGGCTCCGGGTCCTTTCTCGACTTTCTCGATGAAGTTTTCGGGGATTTTCGACTCGAAGGGGTGCTTGTGTCCTTCACCCGCCGACTGGGGGCTGAAAGAGCGGTGGAAAAGGTATTTGGTGAAGGAATCGGCTCCAGAAAAGCATCAGCTGCATGCAGTGAGTTTGTCTTCTTAGTTGAAGGTGCAAGCGAGTGGTTATTGTTATGATTAGTCGGCCGCTCGTTAGTTTGAAAACCGTGGTTAATGTGGGGTGTTTGGGTCTTCTCACCTTCGAGTGCCTTTCTGGAGCTCGATCCGTTTTTTGCCGGCGAGCTTTGTGGGTGGGGCCTGTTCATGCTCCTGCTGTGGCCTCGGGGCGACTTCTTGCGCTCAGAGAGGTTGGTTTGGCTTCCGTGCTCGCTGCTTCCTAAGGATTGGATGTTGTCGCTGGTGTTTAGGCTCTCGATGCTCTCGTGTGTCCCAGCTGTGCTGTTGGAGCGACTGTTGGGCTGGCTTCGCACATAGATCATCACTCCACCCTTTGGGTTGGTCGCCACTGCCACTTCGCCCTTTGCCACAGAGCTGGTGGCGGACGAGCTGTCCGTCATGTCAGCGTCTGTGAGCACAATCGACGTGTTGCAGTGGCCGTTGCCTTTGCACGACTTGCTGCTCGGCCTACCACGTTCTTGTGGATGGTAGGCTTCATCAGCGCATTGGTATGGGTCGGAATGCAACGGTATATCTTCGTATTCGTCATAACCGTCTCTTGGGTTATCTGGCTGGCCGAATTGCTCATAAAATCGCGCCACGTCTTCTCTGTTTGAAGGTGGGTCGTGTAAATGATTCGAAGGGTTGTTAACAAGGGGATCTAAATGCTGGCTGTTGCTGTTGTTGGTTTGTGGGATAATAAAGGAAGGTGGGGCCGGTGGGGGAGCCCCTGTTGCCCCAGCGTAATAAGCCCCAAGCCAAGATAAGTACAACTGGTGAGCTAGCTGTGGGGGGAGGGGGGGAAGGTTGGAGTTTTGCTGCACCTGTTGCTGCATCAAGTGATGGAATGCGTTGAGAAGGTTCTGCTGCTGGTAGCTGTTCCCTGTCGGCTGAGGAGCAACTGGAATCCGGTTTGGACCGGAATATTCCGGATTCTCGCTCACTGGTTGGTGGGAGGGTGATTCTTGCGGTGTGGGGTTCGTCGATTCGCGCGAACGTGGTTCCTTCTTTCGAGACAAAGTGCCGGAGACGTCGGTTTGAGCGGTACCATCACACGTCACGGGTGACGTCAAAGAACTGCTGGGGTCAGATGGGGGCGCTGATCTCGTCGGATCTTGGGAATGTTTCTTTACTTTTTCTTTAGACGATTTCTTCTTGCTTGTGGTTGGTTGCTCCTGTTTCGGCAGTGGATGGTACAAAGTGGAATTAGAAGCGTCTAGCAAATCGTCGGTGGAAGTCAACACTGTACTTTGCTCTTTTAGTCCGCCATTATCGGAAGTCTTCTTTCGGGATTTCGAAGATGAAGAGCTGCGTTTTGGCTTTTCTTCCTCTTTCTGCGGAGGGGCGGGCGCGGGATGCTTTTTAACGCTCTTAGGACGACTTGATGAGGTCGGAGGACCTTTCAAGGTCTGTGATCTTCCTTGGGAGGAGGATCGATGCTTCTTGTGAGGTTCCTTCGAGGAACGAGGCATCGTCAGAGAGCGCTCCGGTTTCCCTTCCTTAGAATGGCGCGAAGACGTCGACGCGTGTGGAGATTTATGGCTGGAACCGCGGGAAGCCGGTTTCCCACTGCTACAACTGCTGCTATCCCTTGCAAGGCCGTCTTCATCCGACGTTTGTTTGCCACTGGAGCGTTGGGAATCGACTCGTTTTATTCGGTTGAGATTCCGCTCGGCTTTCTTCAACGAACTCGAGTGTTTGACGTGCTCGTAGGACGGTGGACGCTCGTCGGAACCCAGGGATGCCGAGTCGTCTTCCTCATTTTCATCGGAAGAGGTCTCGCCATCATGTATCCCACTGATCCTCGACTCCACCTCAATAGAGTCCACATCACTGTACTCAGGGCGACGTTTCCCTCTGCTGCTGCGCCGTGATGTATCGCGGTGATGCACTTCGCTGTCTTCCGACAGGGATCTCGCGCTGCTTCCGTGGCTGTGACGTCGCGTTCGTGCCTGCTCACGCTTGAGCGATTCCGTCGGCGCCTTCTTTCGATGCCTGTCCTGCTCTTTCCGCACCGCGTCAACGTCCACGCGCCCGAAATCGCTCTCACTGTCGCCGCAAGAATACGGGTCGGCTATGTCCCCGTTTACAACCTGCGAAACACGGTGTAAATACGTTAAATAATAAGAAGGCAGTCGAACACCCGACAAAAAGAGGTAAAATAAACTACAATAATTAAGAAATCCACAAAAATGACATAATAAAAAGAGAAAAAAATAAAAACTAAAAACAACAACGGTGCAATTCAAAGATATTTGATATATATGCTCACATATAGCTACAAACATCTTTACCTTTCCTTCCATGCGTAATCCTTGTGAACGCTTGTTAATGCTTGCGTCCGATACATTATGACGCAGTGGCGGATGCCGCTTCACGCGTCGGAATTCATCCTCTGACGGATCCGGCGATACGTCTCGTTCCCTGACGTAAGTAAAATCGGGAGTGAATACAGGTTAACACTGATGCAAAATGTGTAAATACTAGGGGAGGGAGAAATAGGAGGGAAACTGCTCCTAAAATAACGATTATGATAATATAGTTAATATAAAGGCTGGGCTTAAAGTTGGCATTAGTTCTAAGGTTAAGATTAGTGTTTGGTGCAGGATTAAAATTAGTTTCCTTAGTTTTAGTGAGTAGTTTTCCCCTCCTTCCCTCCCTCTTTTTTTCCTTTTAGTTTTGTCCCGCGGTAAATTTTATTGGTTAAACTAAATGAAAGCAAAAGGGAAGAAGGAAGGGAAACTACCGACTAAAATGAAGATTAACGTTAGTGTTGAGATTGGGCCTAAAGTTTGCGTTAGTTCTGGGGTTAAGATTAGTGTTTAAAACATGGTTAGCTTAAGTTTCCATAGTTTTAGTGAGAAGTTTCCTTCCTTTCCTCTTTCACTTTATTAGTGTTTCCCCATATCAGGCGATGGTAATTTTATTAAAGTTTGAACAAAAATTGATGATGAAATAATAAGAAAGACGAAAAATATATATCAAAAAAGAACATCAGTCAATATTTAGGTTTAATTCGTTTTAAGGGCATGGTTAATCTAATGATTCACGGAACTCTAAAAAAACACTTATTTATATAGTGCCAATAAAGCAACAATCGAGCTAAACACTATTAATGTTCTGTAACTTGAAGTTTTGAAACAATTACTTTGAACGGTAGGGATCATCAATGACGTCGTAATTACGTCATCGTGTTGCTATTACTGACTAGGCGATTACGTGGGTATGTTATTCTATTCAGGTTCGTATTTATTAGGCTGTTAATGTCAGTATGTCTTTATATTTTCACTAATTACCATATAACCGTTATTACCATCGTGCTTGTGTTTTTAATGTTTAAAGTTTTACAAATGGATTTGGTATATTTGAATATTTTAGTAAATCTAGCTCGTTTGGTACTTACAATAACAGCACTAAAAATGAAGCATAGAAACAAGTTTAGAACATATAAAGTCATACGCACCGCTTTGCGTAGATGCATGAAATCGATAAAAATGCGTGATTGTCAAATTATTGTTACTAATTATAATAAAAAGTTAACTATTCCATCGGATAGACGCGTATATATGGTGAACGGTTTGTCCGTGTTGACAGGCATGTACTTAATGAGGTGGCGTCAAGTGACATTGAAAGTTATTCAATAATTGAAAGGAGAAAAGACAGACGAGTTAGTCATGATTTGCCGACTTGAAGTGACGAAATTTTCAGGCAACAGTAAAAGGAGGGAAGGAGGGAAACTGTTCACAAAAACTATGGAAACTAATTATAACCATACTTTGGGCATTAATTTTAAACTTTAAAACAAAAAACTATGACCCCACCCCTAACACCATTCCTAACATTTTAATTTTTAATTAAGCGGTTTCCATCCTTCCCTCTTTCCCCCCTTTCTCCTCTTTTAGTTTTTCCCTACATTTTCACCGATTCCCTGACGTAAAACAACCGCCATAAAACAACAGAAAAGTTTATGAAAATCCTAAATCGATGGGGAGAATGGCAAACT
>CH002966.1:119650-136269 GCA_000149265.1 Ciona savignyi
ACGTGGATGTGTGACCTAGCGTGTACAAACCACTTATTTTATCTCATGTTTTAACTTAAATACAACCGAGTCATTAAAAGGTCACGTTGTTGAAAGACGTCAATAAAACAAACGGAATATCCAACCTTCTTCGGCTCGGCGGTTTGAGACTGGCGCTTCTCTATTGATACTTTTGGAATCTCTTTTACTAAAATAATATAACTAAAATAAAATGGAAAAATGTTTCAACCTTCTTCGGCTCGGCGGTTTAAGACTCGCACTTCTCGGAGCACGTTTTCCCGACTCCCCTTTGCTCCTTCGACCTCTTCTTACGTCATCATCTGTATGATATACGTCATCTTCCGCACGAACGGGCGAGGATTGTAGGGACCTCGACCTCTTCATCTGGTTGCGTTTGTTGGCTTGCTTTTTGCCTCTGAGAGGCTTTGGCATGTAGCCTCCTTGATCGTTCTGTTTGGAAGGTCTGTGGAAACGACGTTTCAAAATAAAAATATTGATCGTTTTGGAATAATGTAGTATAAAATGAATGATAACAACTATTTTACTAAAATAAAATATATGACAACAATTTTTTACTAAAATAAAATGTTATAAACTAAAATAAAATAAATGATAACAACTATTTTATTAAAATAAAATATATGACAACAATTTTTTTACTAAAATAAAATGATATAAACTTGAATAAAATGTAATAAGAATTTTTTTGAAATATCAATGAAACTTATTTTCAGAATAAAAATATTGATTTTTTTGGAACTTATGCGGTGTCAAATTGGGCAAAACTAAAAGGAAAGGAGGGAAACTACAACTAAAATAAAAATAGCTCGTTTTTGGCAGTTTTAGGACTGGGGTTAGGAAGACTTAGTTCTTAGGTTGAGATTAGTGTTTAGAGAAGGGTTAAAATTAGTTTCTATAGTTTTATTGGGCACTTTCACTTCTTCCCTCTTTTAAGTGTAGCCAACAAACTCTCCGAATGACAGTGTAAGAAACAGATACCGCAACGAAAGAGCTACGCACGACGGGTGTTTAATTGTTTAGGTATTCATATTTTTTTTAATTTCTGAGAATCAGCTAATTTTTAGGCATTAACTTTTTAGGTATTTTTTTAATTTTCTTGGTATCAGTCTAAAGATTTTCAGGTATCTGCCTAAAATTTTTAGGTATTTTTTTAATTTTCTAGGTATCAGTCTAAAGCTTTTTAGGTATCAGCTTAAATTGAGTAGGTATTTCCAACATCATGTTATTTTATGCCTGACAAATATCTCGGTAAAAAGTAACAACGAACTCGGTTCACCTTTGGTTCTGCTTTGAAGTGACGGGATCATCATGTGGATCATTTTTCCTCCGACTTTTCGACGAGTCCCTGCTTCTTGGGGCCGATCGCCTGTCATCTTCTTCTCTACCGCGCGGGGGCGCATTAACGTAATCGGGTTTAGGGTTAGGTAGCGTCTTAGCTGATCCGTTCGCTTGAAAGCCTTGTTGCTGGTCTTTTCTGGAACAACGGCGCTTAGTTATAGCTCGACTCGCATAAAAAAACGACATAAATAAGCACGAATTATAGGAGAGGATATTCACGTTTATCTCCGTGTATGAGAAAACGAAAGGGGGTTAATACACGGGAAATTGTCAGATTACTTCGCGCCCACCAGCGGGTTAATGTTGTATACGACGATTCTTCTAAATGAATAAAACCAATTATTTCACTGGATTAGGGCAATGTTCGCTAACTGTTTTGCCTAGGACTCGCTAGCGACCAGAACCGATACAACATATCGGCTAAAAGAAGACGCACTAAATCACCAAGCCAATCGGTCCTAATGACAAAGTAACATCTGTTAAAGGCTACTAGTTTAACATCGAATATAGCCTTAACCATGCCATTCTTTATCGGATTAATTAAATAGACAATACACGAACATATTTTCAAACCCTGCATAAACTGCGTGTATGGGTTGATACATGGATATTAACCGATATGCACACGATTCACTTAATATACCAACAGGCTGGCACAAAGATAGGAAAGTTTAACCAGCTTATGCACATAAGAGTTGTCGAGTTAAACGTTATATTAAAGTTAAAATAATTAGAATAACCAAGTGAAAAACCGGTAAAAACATTTATTTTAAGTGACCCACTATACAAATTGGTTCATGCAGACAATTAACGCCTCAAAGGGTCCTACAATGATGCAATAACGATTTTAATAATTTCACATAGATTCGGGAAGAAAATTAGTGGTTAAAGAAAGACCGGGGGTGTATGTGGTTACTTTCTTACTTTTGATTCCGGGAGCAACTTAAACTGTGTACAATAATGTGCCCAGAAAATAATGGTTTTGGGTTTTGATTTTTAAAGCATTGAAGCGCAAAATAAAGAGAAACGACGAGTGTATGTGGTTACTTTCTTACTTTTTACTTTTGAAGCACACGACCGTTCTTCTGTTCTTTTCATCTCCAATACTGAAGCTTGTAAGTTTGGGGAAGACTTCGGTGACTTTGTGGATTAGATATCGCTGGAAGCCGCCCAAGGGATGAAACATTAGCGCCCTGTGAAACATCAATTTAGTGATCTGGATCATACAGGTGTGTTAGCCGCTGATTGGTATGGCACTGAGGCGTCACTCACGGGATTTGCGTGTTGACGCGTCGATTTGGGGGGTGTAACACGTTAATTGTTATACAGTAGGTACAAGAGTCACAGGAAAGAGGTAAAACGGTCACAATTGCATTTTTACATTAATTACAGTTTTAGCAGGCATGGTAACGAAAAGCACCAGCTTCCATTGCTACTGTCTTGTAACAAAACAGTTCATGAAATAGTCTATGGCGTGACAATATATTGATTTATTTATGACGTAAAACACGTGAAATCAAACGATGAAAGTGCATAAGATTAACAGTCTCGGGTTTAACACTTAATTCTCTGGCGCGAGGCGGGCCTGTCAAGTGAGAAGTATTAAAGAACAATTACCACAATGGGTGCTTAAGTGTTATACGGCGAACAGGAAAAGTTGGAGAAGCACGAATACAAAACACAAGCATCGAATTACAATCGTGTTTCGCTAGAACAATAGCTACGTGCTGCGGTCCTAGCAGACGAATAAAATCTTAAGAAAATAGTTTTGCTATTTTAAGCGGCCAGAGAGAATGTCTTATGTCAAACTCCGCAGGAGTGAAAAAGGGAAATTTTATCGCCGTTTCAGACGCTACGTGACGGATAAAACGTGACTAAAATCGGAACAAAATCCGGTTCTAACTGTTATCTATGTCGTATTTGCACGTATGCGCACTTCATGGTATAAGCAGAACGAAAATTTTGCGTCAAATTTCCCGTGGGTCGGATTCAATTACAATTGGATTGTTGAACTGTGTTGTGTATTAGCATTCGGTGTCATAAAGCGAATTGTAAGATCGGCTACGTAAATTGGACGTAAGAAACGAACCATAAATATCACGAACAACTGCACGCGAAGAGTAAGCGAGTGGGAAATGTAATTGAAAACTTGAAATGCTCGATCGAAATCAAATTGCCATTGATCTGTTGCGTTTTTGCGACAGCTTTGAACCTGCGTTTGTGGGGGGAACTGTGCAAACTATGAGAAAAACGGGATATATTGGTGGCAGAACTTAGAAAATAGTTTTACCACCAACGACACGTCGATGTAATAATATATCGAGCATAATGAATGCAGCGTAATATATAGTATCTATTACCAACATTTAAGCTATAAAATGAGATGTGGTGACAAAGACTAGGCTGGTTTTGCCGGCCTCTGTTTCGAACTCGTGATAGACAAGTCACAGGGGCCGTTTTTAATAGAACTGGTCGCGGTAACCATTCAGCCACACGGCCGGCCGTACACGCCAATAACAATTTCGGGTATAAAACACTAAATTTAAAAGCGCCATTCTCTGACACGCATTATAGTTATTGGCGTATGAAATTAAAGTCCTATATTCCCTTTTCGTCGATGGAGGTACGTCTGACGGCAAGTGACGCGGAACAAATGTTTTTTACGCTTCGCTTCTGCCTTTCACGCGTTCCCAGAAACTCTACGTTCTGATGAACTCCATTCCCACCGAAAAACGACAATTACTTTGGTTCAATTGTTAAACAGGACGAAACGATTTCAATCTGGTTGCTACAAAATGAAAAAAAACGGGTTTGCCAAAACCTATGGATAGAAAGTTGTATGGTCAATATTTAACAACGCCATTTTTTTGACATTTTTACAAAAATCAAATTTATACAATATCCAATGGAGCGTTAAGTCAAATCGAAGTTTTATTTTAGCCCGTAATGAGCACTGTGGGGTTATTTTATGGCTTTGTTGCTCTCATGAAAATTGGAAAGTTTCTGGTTAAAACGCCCACTTAATCCATTGATTATATATATCTTGCAAAGATTTATTTGGACAGTCTACACAGGAACAATTTGCATCGTGTTTTGATACAGATTTCTTGCTGTGAAATTAAACAAAATTCCCGACATGCTAACTGACTTAATAGCAAGCAGGGTCCCACCACGTAATGCAATTTTCCCAAGAAATAAAGCGACGAATTTAATCAAAGAACTCCATCGATTATCAAACTTACAGGGGCACTCCCGGGCCACTTAAAATCCACATGCCTACCACCAGAACTGCCACCAAAAATTCGATTTTCTTGGAAGAGTATTGGATTTATAGAAGGACATCTCTTTATTTTACTTGTACATTAAACTTGGGTGGGTTAAACGTCGAACGACACAATTTTTTAAAGTAAATACACACAGATTACTGAACTAGATAGAGTGTGTACAATAACATGCCCGGAAAATGATGGATTTTGGTTTTGATTTTTAAAGCATTGAAGTGCAAAATAAAGAGAACATTTATGCCCCTTTACAAATGACGGGTTAGACTTGGCTGAATGCCATGAAAACACAAGTGAATCCACAGGTCGTCGGCCCTCACCATGCTACCTTTTACTTTTTGAAACGTTTTTTTTACTTCGGGAATAGATTTTTGACTTGGGGAGTCCACTGACAAATTGTGCAGTGAAGCGTCGATAACTCCACTGTCCATAGCAGGAATGTATTTAATGCAGATTAACCAGTTCGTTCCCCTCCTTTCTACACATCCACGGACGTCGTATGTAATAAGCATCACCGCGGGGGAATTTTACGCTTGCATTCTTCTTTTCATTAATATTTCATTGGTGATCATAGCGTATGGTGGCGTTGATGTGTTAAAGGTGCTAGCGTCGCTGTCGACGCCAGAAAGACATGGTTTAGTTTATAAAGGTGACCCTGGCGACGACCAGCAAGTTGGAAGGACAATGTCGTTCACTTTACGCCTTTTCTCCAATGTGAACCCTTCGTTCTTTCATCACAAATTTAAGCACATGTAGTTAGTTAAATAAGGGAAAGTATCAAAACGAAATCACCGCAAAACCTGGCCATATAAATCAGAAAATGGCTTATGGTCAGCCTTATGTCCACAATCTCCATTCGTTCTACACAATAAAACAATTCACTGTAAACGAGAACGTAACATAAATAAATAGTGGCCTTTCTAAAATACCTGTTGGCGGTTGGCAAACATGCTTATTTGGACTTCGATTTGACAAAGTTACGTAAGTTGTCACGTGACCGTAGAATCGCAACGTCACGCCGGTGTAATAAATCAAGTCGGATTCCTGACGGATAGCTCGGGGAGTGACGAAACCAGTAAGATAAGAAACGGGTTGAAAGTTGCACTTTGCATATCCACCACAAGAGCTTCCGGGAACTAGACGTTTATTTCGAAGCACGATCTGCCATCGGGTTATCACTTTGGTAAACTCCCAAGTAAAGTATCATGTACATTCTTATAGGAGCGGTTTTCGTGGAAAAATGATAGTTCGTGTCATCTGTGTGTGTGTGATGTTTAACAGTTCTACCGTGCGAAGTTGCGCAGTTTTATTGCCAAAGTGCTGTTTGCTAAATTTCGTTCTCACGGGAATGGTTCTTTACAGTGCAACAATCTCAATAACGCCCGTTACAGGAGAGCTTGTGCAAATTGCACTGGAACGAACGCATTGTTCAACTTTGTGCTGTAAACTAGCCGGTCGTGAGTGTGTTACTTGCGTGTCACGTTCATTTGAACAACTAGTCCCGCCCGGAGATAGCGATTTGAACAAGTCATTCAAATTGACAGGTAACACACAAACCGGAACCCACACTTCGTTGTTTGGGTACAAGGCGTTCTGTTAATAACGTACAAAAGGGAATAGAGTAGAGATTAGCTCGCAAGAGTGATGAAATAAATTATTCAAGTCGGCTCCCGTAGCCAATGGTGGGCTGCGACAGCGACGAAGGCCCAAACGCTGACGCCAGGTTGGGAGAGAAATTCCTTAACATAATGTGTGGTCTTCGGGCCGAATTCAAATCGACTTGGTGTAACACACATCTTATACATGTTAACCACGCGTACCCTTGGAAGTTTAATCGAACCACGTAGACTTGGAATGTTTAATATTTGTCTAATAACATTGCGACCTTTGCCATCTAAAACAGCTATTGAATGTTAATATTCTCCGACCAATCTATAATAATTGACATCTTCTGCCTTCGAAAATATACATCGACACCTGATGTAAATGACAGTTGACGCCTTCTATGTAATATACGTAAAGTATATCACAGCCTTGTCGGCTAGGCTAAAATTAAAGTTTTTCGACTATGGGTTATTTCTATGCCAAACATAAGACACAGTAGAACCGAATTATAAATGGTTCTTTAAAGAATCGAATCTTGAAAACTAGTTTTGAGCGAAACTGCATTTGTATTGTTCTGAATGTAAATAATAAGGGGGTGCTTTAGAACGATTTCACACATTTACATGTATTTCTATAATAATTACACAAAAGTTGTATCGTGTTAGTAAAGCCTGATTAAATTTAAATCGGTTTCGGTGCAAATAATAAAACCAGTTTTACATTTTTGGCAGGAATTCCAATCATACTCGTTCATTTTAAGACGCATTTTGTTAGATCCATTAGCTTTTAGATTGATATAAAATCGCCCACGGATACGTACGAGCAAAACTGGGTTTCTAGATTAAATATATGATGTGAAGTCACGATGTTGGTTTTAGAGTTGAATAGCAGTGCAGAGTGTAGACATAGCCTCGGGGCTGAGCACACCTTAATCACAGCCGGGATCAGCGGTGCAAACGTCACTGAACTACAAACAATACCAACTATGACGTGTAAGAGCGACCCATAAACGGATCTTCGCATTACTGGAGCACAACTCAATAAGAAGTTTATAAACACTTGAAGAGATAGACTTATTTACGGCACTTGAATTCCAAAAGGATCAATCGTCGCGCCTGTTTGCGGTTGCGATTCGAGCGTCTTTTATAACTCATGACCGAGATTCACACGAGAGAATCTCAAAGTTTCGAGGATTACGTTAGTCAACGTCCCCAATAACCCAATTTTATGACTTTTAGATCGGATTACTCGTTCGTCACATGCTTTGTTATTGAAAGTTGGTAAATAGGGTCAAACTGGTCCGACTCAATGGGGCGTAAGTTAAGAGAGTCCGGTATTAATAACGCCAGTTCATTACACATAATTCACTATGTTTTTGTTTGTTATAAAGGTATAAGGTAAATGTAAGTTTGCAATGTTTTATATTTTCTAAAACGTGGCGTTTTTTGACTTTCATTCTAAGCTGCAGGAGTGGGATTATGCTGCGAAATCGGATTGCAAATCTACTTAAGGGGCGGAGGAAATCATTATTTGACCGATACAGGGCGGTGTTTTGTCTGTGCGAGTCAGCAGTTGTTTTGTGCGACTGCAATTCAACAGTTAGCACATGTCCGTGGTTTACCGTGAATGCCGCAATAAAATAATAAATTTAATCTAATTACGCGACCCCGTTGGAGATTCTGCTATTCAATCAAATTGAGTCGGCCCAAAGTGGTAGGCAAAAGTGGCCCTTGAGGCCTCTAAGGTCAATCAACCATGCAACCAATCGTTAGCATGAAAAAGTTTAATTAATTTGACTGGTAATCAATGCACGCTTGCCCGGGTGGCGATATTCGTTCGTCTTTTAAATCAATCACACCAAATCGCATTAAAACTTTCAGCCGGGCCGTGTAAGCGGTATCATAAAATAATCACTCTGCAGGCAAACGAGGCAAAACTCATGAAGTAAAACGAAGCCAAATACGCGAAACCCACATTCATCCGAACGTCCGCGGTTGTAAAAAGTAGCTTTTCACGCGAAAGTGAAGCATTTGTTTCAAGTTATAGACACTGAAGGTGTGTAATATTGCGGGCGAAAAAATATATTTAAAAAAATTAAGTTGAGATTGTTTGTTGTTTTTTCTTTTATTGACGTAAAAAGTATCGAATTTTGTCTATATTTATCCGTGTTGCTCGGTCTATGACCGGTAGGACGAGCTGAGAGCAACGCCGCCAAAATAGGTCAATTTAAACAAACACAGACCGACGGGCATAAGAATTTGTCATGTTTGCTCGGAGTATGTTCGGATTGGCTGCGATTTAGTGGCATGACGCACTTCGCATAATTAATGGCAGATATTGTCCGGTGAATATTGCTTGAGGCGATTACACGTGAAATTAATGCTTCGTGTTTTTTGAAAATTTTCGCTTGTTTTGACAAAGGATTATATCAAACCACTGTGACCTCTAAATTACTTTACAATTGGCTTGCAATATCACCGTTATATTGGGTTGGAAAGGACGGCGATTTTACAAGACCACAAAGAGCATTCGTGGGGTAGCCCCACATGCGGAAAATAACGGAAAAATAAACAAATTCCGTCGAAATCGTGATCGATCATGAAAGGGTAGACTACAGAGCCGTCGGCAAGCAACCAAACATGCGTTCTAAACATTCTACTGTCGTGTAAACAAAGATTTATGTCCTATGGAGAAACGTTCGTATATCATTACGTGCAGGAAAAGTAATATCGCTAGAAATATGGCCAATGCTCTGCAAGAAATATATTTCGGTATATATTCTAAGCACACATTCAGAGAAACTTATATTTATTTAAGGTGTGGTTGGTAAACATGCGTCGTGGCGGGACAATGTTTTCTGTGAGGAATGCTTTTAATATGGACTTGGAATGGAGTTTATATAAAAAAAACGGTACATGATGAATGATTGGGGCCATTTCATAATTTTTGTGAGGGAGATTTAAAAGGCAAAGGTTACAACAAACAACGTTGCAAGACGGCAATCAATACTGGCGTGTTTTGACCTGGTTAAGGTTGTTAGTTTGGTGCGCGGACGACGGTTAAAATCGCGCAGGGATAAAACCTATTTCGTCGCTTTCTAGATGGCGACTTGTAAATTTCCAGTTTGAATTTAAAATTTAGCAAAACTCCAATTTTGCTAGCGCAGATTAAGTGGGTGTGAATATCATAGTGGCCTGTCCGATACGCTGACTCAACGGCGACGACAGCAAGCGTATTATCGGCAAGTCACATTATATTAAGATAAGATGTATGAAGGGCGTTGCAATGGCCTTAAATAAGTAACCTGTATTTGAAAATGATAAAACTGCAACTGTCAAATTCACAAAGTCGCACTCTTTGCTGAATCGGCAAGATAAATATCGTGTTTTTGACGGTCGCGTCTAAATATACCTCGAGTAAATAATTGATTTGATTAAAGACCTGTTTTAACGACTGTAGTTTTGTCGTCTTTTGCCTGTTTTCAATTTTGTATAGTAGGTCCTGATGCGTGTTTTCAGCGTGGAAACAAAAAACTAAACGGAACAAATCATTTGTGCACTTTTGAACCTTCACATGTTGTTAACTAGGTTAATTGATTATTTGGCATAGACCATCACCTACTATTGATATAAAAAAATATAACATGTTATTTAAGAATATAGCCATTTTGACAATGTGCAATATTAACAACTACATATTATGTTGTAGTACCAAGAGCGCTTGCTCCTTGGGCAAGCTGCACCATCAATATGTAGTTTTACAGATTGCAGAGTTAGCGCCTTACACCAAGAAGGACAACGGACATATGAACAATATAATAAAAAAAGAGTTTTACGATAGATAAAGTTGACTATGATAAATTGAAGAAGCAGTACAATTTACAACAATGTAATACTTATGCAACAGTAACCATGAAACACAAGCAGATATAGCCTACCAAGTGCCAATACTCCAAGAAATGGTCAAATATTTGTGGACCCTTGTACTGTATGTGTTTGGGGTTGAGGTGAAGTAATATTTTACACAACTGCAATATATATATATATTACGTTGGTGTATCGTTTAACGAGTAAATGCTTAACCAATTTTTGTTAACCACTCATAAAGTTAAGAAACGGTGGACCGTTTTTTTTTTTTGTGTAAACCAAATGAAAAAGCAAATAGTTTCTGTGAAATTATACCAACTATTTATCTTTAACAATGTCTGCTCCTTTTTAACACAAAACAATCTACATTTAACCATGTATGAGATTTTGGTGATTCACAATGTTGGTCTGATAGAACAAATTTCGAGAAACAGTTAACTAAATTTTTTTCTGAACAGTTATTTATAAACTGTTTCTAAACACACAGCTCCAATGCAATAATAGTTAACTTATCAGGAAACATTTGGTAAACCATTGCTTAGAAAGTGTTTTAATTTGCAGCAATTGCCGGACAATGTATATGTAGACTTTATCTTGTTGCAAATTAAAAATTGGTATTTAATGGTTCACCAAATGTTATCTTGATTAGTTAGTTATTATTAAAACGTACATATTTGCACAAGCTTGCATACAAACTTTAAACATGATAATGAGACGACCTTCTACAAGATGTCACCTTGACCTGATATAACTTATTTCAACCCTATCTATGCTTGTGATATGGCATTCGAATCAATTTTTTTTTAGAAAAAATAATTTATAAATCTTTTTGTGAAAAGAATTTCAATATCTACAAACAAAGCAAAAAAATATTCACATTACAATGAAAACATGTGTAATTTAACATTTTACCAACAATCCAGATTAATGGGGGGTTGGCACCTTAATGAACACAATCGACAAATACATGTTGCTTTGTAAGTCCACGCTTTAAACAATGGCCAAAATACCCAAGTACAGCTAGATAACAAGCTGTTGTATTTGAAATGTTTTAAAATAACATAAGGTCAAGAATTTTGGCATCGCTTTAAAAATTACACAATACAAATGGCGTTTGGAATTAAATTTGTTTTGTTTCAAGCAGAGGTAAAGTTTCAACTCTTTTATTCTTGTGTTGTGTGTAACGCCAAACACTTGTTGATTTAATACATAATATTAAAACAAAAGAGAAGACTTAATGACAAGATTCGCTCGATAACAAGGTCACGGATTATTTTGAAAGAAATATTTGTTTAATTTTCAGTTTTGACATCATTTTCTAGCAATATTAGTATCAAGGTGTGCAAAACACTGAAGGTATGAAACATAACAAAATGATTTTATTGCGAGTTTCTTTAATCCGTGCTTTTATACATTTTTTATTGCACAAATCAACTTCGAGCGACAATATAATTTCAACATAGGAAAAAACTTTAATATCAGCTTTTGCAAAAGGCTGTAAGTGTCAATTTCAGTTTAAATTTAATTTCATTTGTCAATATATTAGCTAACCTAAAATATTGTTATTTCTCACAACAGTTAATAAAACCCTATAAAATGTGCATGTTGAGATTTTTTTAATATACAAATGCAACCAAACTCCAAAAAATAGATGTTACAGCTCATTTGATATAAAAAAAAGGATGGTTCATTATTCGAATTGGATAGAATGAGATTTGGGATTATTTTTTTAAGTCCTGAAAAATTATTTATATCAATTTAATTAAAATTAAAAAAAAATATTTGTTTGTTTTTTATTTAGAATGATTAACACGAAAACTACAGCTGTGTCACCAAATATACTGTAATATGACTTTCCTTAAACAAAGTAGATTGATAAATATTTTATGTTTGCTATTTCAGAGTGATTCGAAATTATTGATTCTAGAAAAATTCTGGGAAACTTTGATTCGGATGAGGACATCCATAACAACATCCTTATTGTTACATAATTAATCACACACATTTTAGAATAAAAAAAAAAGTCATTATATGCTTTATCATAAAAAAATTATCTCTCAAAAATGGTGTCGGAGCAATGGTTAGTCAAACTATGATAATACATTAAGCGTACAGGAGCTAACTATGCTACAAATATTTTAATCAGGTTCATTCCTGTGAATGAGAAAACGCAATGGGTGTTATCACACGGATAATCTTCAGATTACCATCCGCTTTTGGATAGTGTCAAAGCTAATGCAGTGGGTTGTGTATGCTTTAAGCGTTCTTTTAACTTGGTAGAACCCATCATTCCACTGGGTTCAGACAATGTTTGTGAAGTGACTTGACTGAAGACACTGCCAACTAGTTGGCGACCAGCTTCGAACCTGCAACCCTTCGGCCGAAATGCGGCGCACTAAGCCAACAAGCTAATCGGTTAGAAAATATACATATGTACATTACAACTAAATAACCAGCAAGAAAACTAGGAATAAAGCACAATTATTACAATTACAAAACAACAAACCTGTCTTTGGGAGCCTGATACTGAAATTGTTCAAGTTCGCTGAGTAAAGTCGATACGAACTGGCGATCGGATGGACTGAGATACCGGCCTCCAGTGTCCAATAAG
The DNA here is from genome assembly GCA_000149265.1 of Ciona savignyi. Taxonomy (NCBI): domain Eukaryota; kingdom Metazoa; phylum Chordata; class Ascidiacea; order Phlebobranchia; family Cionidae; genus Ciona; species Ciona savignyi. Next base: position 132,373 of record CH002966.1, read on the forward strand.
TTTTCAATACGATCCATTTTCGAACTTGTTTAAAAGACCACTGATTTATATAAGCAACATCATATTCTGCACCATTTCAATCCTTTTCCATTTTAAGTCTACATATGGCTGGAAATATATATTTTCAACGGGTTATATAGCGGAAACCTTTTACAAAACTGCTGAGTTTTTAGTTCTATACCTACAAATAATCTCACCTTTAGAACTAATTGTAACACCATAATCTGTCCCTTCTTCTAGTATAAGAAGAATGAATTATTTTAAGTTGCAAACACATAAGCATTTGCAGCTTGCGAATAAAATGACAACATTTTATAAACCAAGAATATAACAGTCTGGATAAATAGGATATTTAAAAAAAAAGAAAATGCAAGTGCATAAACTAGACAGTTCCTATGCTTTTTATTGCCATGCCCATATTAGTTGTTTGGAAAAAAAAAAGGTTTAAATTTTGAAGGTGCTGACTATGTAGTCTAAAGGTCAAGCAGTGGGGAGGGGGGTTAAGTCATCAAAACCAGTCACTTGCTAGTCTGGTATTAAATGGGTCAATTACATACATCAAATCCATGACTAGTTTTGATCTTATTACCCTTTGGCTGAAAGAAGACTGACCCGTCAAGGTATTGAGATTTTGCTGAAATCTATTAAATTTTATTAGTTTAAAAAAATGGCCCTATCCTCCTGTACTCACTGCAATATATCTGATAACCAGACTACGGAAAGTATTCAGATAGCAGTATTTCAGCATCTGCCGCACTTCCTAGTAAGATTGCCTACATTATCACATTGAAGGCAAAATATGACAATTCTCAAAGATTGGGTCTTGCCAGATAAACATTAACGGATGATAAAGTAAGACAGACAGTGCACATTGAGATGAAGGTTAAATAAACAAGTCCGACAGATTAACTTAATGGGTTAGTGCATTTTTTAGGCCGAAAAGTTTGCAGGTTCGAAACCGCCAGCTACTCGGTTGTGTCCTTGGGCATGGCACTTTATGGACATTGCCTGAATTTAGAGAAATAATGGGTTCCAAAAGAAAGTGTGAATCATACACAACACACTGCAATAGCTCCGGTAACCCGACAGTAGGCACGTAATCTGATGATTTCCTTTGTGTTGACCCCCTTGTTTTTTTTCTTTACAGCAGATCAACATGAAAATTTTACTGCAGATTACCACTGCCGGTCCAAGTTAGATTAAGTTACTATTTTTTTTACTTAACGATTTTAAGTTAACCACAAAACACTGATTTTAATTTTCTCAATAAATTAATGTCGAGAAAGTCTAGTTAATGAAATAATCTTTAGTACACCTCAATTTTCATTACTGGTTTAATTTATTTCCTTTGAATTATATGTGTCAGAAGTATGAGTCATATTTCCTTTTTTCGTTGAAATATGTTAAACAGGCCTGACCCAACCTGAATTTCCGATGTGTCATAAAATTCAATTACTAACCCAACTATCAACCCGTATGGAAAGTATGTCATTTTTCGCCGAGATCTCGAGTGTGCACGCATCAAATATTTAAGTGTGCAGTGTGCAAACGGCCAAGAGTGCACACTTTAAGTGTGCACATAATCTCCTTTTAATTACTATTTTGTAAAAATCTTAAACAAACATATTATTCTATCCTAAATCTATCGTATCCATCAGCTAACATATCTATCTACGTAACAAAAAACGTACTGACAGTAAATTACCCGAGGTCCAGAGGTAGGTTTATAGGTTTGTTGGAAATTATACGATGTTTATACTGCCAGCTCGCGAGCGTGTGTGAAATTACCCAAGTGTGCAAAGACGCAGGGAATTAAAAAACTCGAGTGTGCAGCTGCCATACTTTCCATACTGGACTATCAACATACCGATAATTGCGCAGTGGACGATTTTTTAACCTTGGCTTTCCCTTAGGTTATTCACATCTAAGGTTTTGGAATTTTATTCCTAGCCATCCAACTTTATCTTTATACATGGTACTGGCCATTTGTACTAGAGATAAATACAGCTTACCATATATACTTAAATAGTAGACCTAGTCTAAAAAGTAGGCTTACACAATTCAGTCTTTCTTAAATTGACCACATGAACGTAATATTTAAGCAATTATTGATCTTATAAAACGTTCCTGGTAAGGTCGAACAGAAATACGTTTATCCAAACTATCCAACATACGCCACCACTATAAGACTGATGACTCCTGTAGCAAGCGAAGAACGAAGTTTGCTTTTTCTCTACAAATCAGTCGTTGCTCTTTAGCTCTCTGTGCTGGTCACTCCTAAGTAATAACATAGAAAACATATGTTTCTCAAAACAGTAAAAACGCGACCGATACATATACTGACTTATGTGTACAAAAAATGGTCCTAGTGTTGAGCCCACCATGTATTCGAAACTCGGTTAAAAAAGGGTTATGTTTAAAATTCTAAAGCAAAAACATCGTTATTTTTTATTTTAATTTTGGTTATTTTCTACGTAACTCTGGTGACAGTCACTTCCGATCGCCAGGTCATTGGATGGAACGTGTTATCGAATCAAGTTAAAATTTAGGGAATCCTAACTGTCATACTTATAGTTTGCTTTGATCAAGAATGTTTCAAAAAAACATGGAGAATTCCCACCAACGGGAGAACTCACCCCGACATCTACCAGAAGAAAAAATGGAATCGTAATGAAACTTTGTCATTTATTACACAACATTGTCTAGATATGCAAAAACAAACATTTCGGGTGATATATCCAGGTGTGTAACCCTGGGTCGTTTAAAACCAAAATGGTATTTTTTTTAACACAGCGCTTGAACGGCGGCTCCAATTTTATTCAGATTTGGTGGAATGTTGGACAGTTAGATACTGTGTACCAAAAAACATTTACTTTTACCTTTATTCCGGTAAAAAAATGTTTAAAATACCCTAAAAATTACATATTATTCCTAAATAATGATTGTGACAGGCATGCCGCCATATCGCCTCGACATCACCAACAAGGAGTCGTCAAGTCGGATTAAACTGTAAGAATTGTTAGATAACATGACCCAGATATGTAAAAACAGAAATTTATGTACTAAACCCATGGGAATTCCCACAAACCATAAAAAATAGATCGGGCTGTTTTGGAAATTTAGCTTTATTTCACTTTATATAGCGCTTTGTTTCTAAACCAGTCTCCAAAGTTATATGCATTGTGCGCTATTTTGAAGTTTGTGTCACGTTTTTTTGGTAAAAAAATCGTTTGTAAGATGGTATATTCAATGTAATCATTTGCTATGATATAAGCAATTTCGGCCTTTTCCTTCAGTAGTACCAGGTAAATTGGTTTTAGTTTTTTTTATTTCCAAGCGAAGTCCTTTTCCGCTATTATTTGTACTGTTCGTCTTAATTTGGCGTATAGAAAATTTAGTTGAGTTGCGTGGGTGCAATTAGCATAAAGTTTGGTATTTATTACTATCATGATTGATCCCAAATTTAACGCGTGTATTCATGTAAGATTGATTCTATTTGTTGAAGTTTTGTTATTTCAAATATGCAAGATGCTCTAATTGCCTGTATTTTTTGTTAAATGTTCGGTGCGTTTAATCCTCCATCGTGAGGTGGCGCTATTAATTTCCGTTGTACGATGCGATTGATTTTGCATTGATACCATATAAATTTGAACAAAGTCCTATAGCGTTGTGGTGCGATTATATGTCTTCCTGTGTTAAATAGCTGTGGTACGAATAATGAACTAGTTAACATGATCCTTCCTTTTAGCGTCAAGTTTCGTTTGATTTACGTTTGCGATATAAGTGGTTTATTATGCGTCGCGATTTAGCCAGGGTCACGTCTACACCGTCTTAGTTTAAGCTGATATAAATTCCTAGGATTTTAATTGGGGTCTTTAATGCCCTCGTTTGATATCT
>CH002966.1:140682-150982 GCA_000149265.1 Ciona savignyi
ATTTTGCAATATATCAATGGTACAAAATGTTACACTGTGTGTGCTAATACCATAATTCTTATTCAATAACTAAACACAAATGTACCTTATCTGAACCTTACTAATCAATCTTTGCTTGAATGTGGTTATTTTAATCAGATTGAACATACAAAATCACCGGCTAAATTTGCTTTAACTATAAATGTTTGTTTAGCATTAGCACGGAAAGCTACATAAATAATAATGACTACAGCCTTGACATATGTTAAAAAATGATTTCTTATGCATATGTTAAGCCTTTTGTAGCTTGTGCTGATTTGTCCACTGTACAAGTTTATGTACAAGATGGTTAATGGAAAATTTCTAATAAAAAGCCTTTCTGGCTGTATTTAGACGTTTCTAGATGTAAAATCTTTTTAAATTTTTCCAAAAAAAATCATGTTCTTTTTTAATTTTTTTATACAGTTTGCATTTGAATAAGTGTCTGTGCTGCACTTTTGCCTGTGTTCATCCCTTGATGTAGTGTTTCATATTAGAAGACCAATAAATGCTCTCTGGAACCTGCAGGTGGCAGTTTGTGACTTCGTACCCCCCACACCCATGGGCAAGACGTGGGGGTTGGGAGGAACGTGTGTTAATGTTGGCTGCATTCCCAAGAAACTCATGCACCAAGCCTCCTTGCTGGGGAAAAGCATACAGGATGCCAAATCATATGGGTGGGAATTAAGTTCTGATGAAGGTGGGTCCTTCTCTTTCATTTTTTAATTCCATTTTTTCTTAGTTTTTTATGTGTTAATTTTTTTTAATAGGTCTTAATGGTTTTTTAATGAAAAATGAGTTAGTGGCATCACATTCCTTTTTAAATTGCAAACAATTTAAAATAAAGCAATAAATCGCAGAACTTTGCCAAAATGAACATGTTATTTGTAACAACGAATTCATCGGGAAAAACTAAAAAGAGGGTAAGCGGGACGGCGGAAACTGCACACTAAAATAAAGATTATAGTTTAAACGTGGGGTTAGTGTTAGGGTTAGTTTTGGAGTTACTGTTTAAGGCCAGGTTAAAATTAGTTTCCATAGTTTTGGTCAGCAGATTTCCTTCTTTCCGTTTTTCCTCCTTTTAGTGTTTCCCTCATTTTAAGTGTTTTAGGAGGGTGGCAAACATATATTATTTCGTATAACCCCATCTCAAATTATTATTAACATCTGTATCGTTAAAAGTATGTGGATGAAGATTTAATAAAATGTTTGATCTGGTGCCTTGCTAAATGATTTACTTTACACTTTCTGTCAAAAGCACTAGCTCAGACAGTTTATACAGATTCTAGCAAGAAAACAACCAGAACCAGTTATAATTCCACCAGGATAAAACTTTGTAAAACTGTAATAAATTTTTCTGCACTTATGAACAGTCCAATAGACCGATACTTATAGAAAAACCAACACTTCCAGGCAATGTTTTTTTAAATTGGTTTAATGACATGCTGTAACTATTTTTTTCGGTTCTGCTATATTTTAAGTGCGTTGTTATTTTAAATATTGTTTTAAAGAACCGAATGGAAAAATGTGTTAAACTAAAACCAAAAGAAAATCTCAATCAAAAACCCTCTTATAGATATAACCCTATGTTGGGCTTGAGGTAATCTGACTTGCTGACATAAAAAACTTCCAATGCGTTTTCCCATTCTCAAGGATTAAATATGAATATTGGTATATCATAATCCACACTTACCCCCTGTGCCTGTTTTCGTTTATTTCTGTTTTATTAGTAAAATTAATGTGGAACACCTTAGGAAAGTTTTTTTTTTAAGTTATATAATAATATAAGCAGTATTATAGAATGGCATCAACCTACAGCCATCGTGTAGGTTTTATTTTAATTTTATACTTTAAAATCCACTTAGACACTGATAAAGTTTGTTTAACTAATCTCTTTAAGTTTATAATCTTGAGATTAATTAGTGTTAGGTATTGACTTAATTAACTTTGTAAATATTGCTTAATATTTGATTATCACATAGAAAATGTGTTAAGTTTCGGTGTGCAAACTGCAAGGGAATTAGCCTCGTATTTCTACACTAATATTTTTCAAATATGCACAGTAAGTCAGACTAGCTGTAGTAAATACCTGGGAGGATGGATGACAATAGGGATAGGATAAGATGTTTATTTTTATGCCTGTAAATGGGAAGAACCAAGGGGTTAACACACAGGCAATTGTCAAATCACCTCGCACCCACCGTCGGGTTACCAAAGCTATTGCATTGTGTTGTGTATGAATTACATGTTCTTTCAATTTAGTAGAACCCGTTTATCCTTTGTGTTAGGGCATTGTCCGTTAAGTTATTATCAAAGAACACAACCGACTAGTTTGCGACCAGTTTCGTAACTGCAACCCATCGACTGAAAGGCGACGCACTTACATACCAGACTAGTCGGTCAGACGATATTCATGCTTTTAAAAAAACTTTTTTGTTTCACACTGTTTTATTTTTTCGTGTTCGTAATTATTCAATGCTATATCGCTGACGTTAATTACGCATAAATTGGTTTCATCAGTGAACAACAAATGGACGTCTTTGGTTGAAATGGTGCAAAACCACATTGGTTCACTAAACTGGGGTTACCGGGTCCAATTGAGAGAGAAAAAGGTCACCTATGTGAACGCTTACGCAAAGTTTGAAGATCAACATACGATAACGGTGATTATACTGTTTGATCAACTGTGCAATGAAACCAGAGAAAATTGCCCTACTGCATTAATGTGCCCTTAAAGAACAAAATACTTATCAGATGTTAGAAGCATTGCTCTAGTAATATTTAAATGGAACGATTAAAAGCCCAAGTTGTTTTTTAAATACGAAATCTTAATAGCCTCAGCAACTCAACTGTGGACATGGGATAATTTTTAGATAGAGCATATTATAAAGACCTTCTTTCTTTTACCCCCCTGTGACAAGTAACCTACCTATATAATCTGTTGCCCCGTGACATAACACATAAGTAACCCACCCTTCTATCTGTTACCCCCTGACATAAGTAACCCACCCTTTTATCTGTTACCCCCTGACATAAGTAACCCACCCTTCTATCTGTTACCCCCTGACATAAGTAACCCACCCTTCTATCTGTTACCCCCTGACATAAGTAACCCACCCTTCTATCTGTTACCCCCTGACATAAGTAACCCACCCTTGTATCTGTTACCCCCGGAGATAAGTTATCTTTTACCCCCCTTTTTTCTAATCATTTATTTTTCCAAAGGCGGTAAACAAAAGAGGTAAGGAGACAACCATGACAGCAGATAAGTTTGTCATCGCTGTGGGTGAAAGGCCACGTTACCCTGATATACCAGGCGCTAAGGATTTCTGCATAACAAGGTGCGAGACAAATATAAATACAATTTTTATTAAAAATGGATAGAATAAGATGTTCATATTTATCCCCATATATGGCAAAACCAAGAGGGTTAACACACGTTTTACTTCGCACCCACTGACGAGTTACAGGAGCTATTAAAGTGCGTTGTTTATGATTCATTTGTTCCTTCAATTTAATAGAACCTATTATTCTGCTGGGTTTAGGCAATGTCAGTTAAGTGCCTTGAACACAAGAACACAACCTACTAGCAAGTGACCTGTTTCAAACTGACGTTCAGTTAATAGACTTTCCACTAAATGGAATTGAAACTTTCAGTTCTTTACATAGAAAGTGCTTTTAAACAAGATTCAGTTCTTTGCATAGAAAGTTCTTTTAAACAGACAATTCTGTAATAATAAATGTTCCTATTTAAAGTATTAGGGACAGAGTTATAGATAGTTTTTAGAATTTTAGTGAGCAGTTTCCCTTCTTCTCTCTTTTTGCCATTTTATAATGTTTCCGCTGTTATGGCTAAGGCCATAGTTAGTTCATGCATTGCATATAGATAACTGTTGTGGTCAGTGGGTAGTTACCCTCTTCACTTTCTTCGTTTCCTTTTAGGTTGTCACTTTTTTAATTTTAAATTACTCTAATTCTGTTGTTATGACACTTTATACTCGTGTCTAAGAAAAAAAACACAATTTTCGTTTTATCTCAAATTCCATATTTTCACAAGCTATTTACCAAATTTTATTCAAATATAAAAAACTAGTTCTAATATTTCTATTTTTAATAAATATGATAATATAGCACAGAACTTCAGAAAGAAACTTCTACACAACTTATTGTCTTTTTATGGATATCTGATGGTTGCGCATGAAAAAATGCTCTCCTTTATATTCGTTAGGAAATTAAGTTATTGCTTATAAAATAACACACAAGGTGATTTCCCGTTTACAGGAATAAATATGGATATCCTATCCTAATATACGGGCAGTATATTTCCATTAATTTTCATAAATAAATTTTACCTACATCAACAATGCATTGCTAGTGAAAAAGAAGCATAATGTTTATTAGATAAAAATACATTTTTCAATTTTACTGCATTATGGTCTTGATCTTATTTCTTGGACGACTAATTATAAGTTCATCATCATAACATTCTTTCCAGCAATGCTTACTGTATATACTCGCCAAGAGTCAGTTTTTTCGCTTAAATTTAAAAAAAAGTATATGTGTGAACCAGCAAACAAACCGTTCGACTTAAGTGCAAGTCGTCACCAAAACGAACAAATTTGAAAGTTTTTGGGTATTGCAAGTTATTCATGAAAATTGTATGATCTGCGGCACTTTTAAAAATGTACTGATTATCACTCACAAGTCACAGGTGTCAATAAACATATTTTAATTATATATTTATCCCTACAAAACAAAGACAGAATAGGAAGTTATCTATGCAAAAAAAATGCTCGGGAAAGTGCCGTTTAAATCTCTAGATTTTAAGTGTGACTTATGTTTGAGTCAACTCTAAATTAAACTTTTTAAACAAAAAAAACTTATCGTGCAACCTATACGCTGACGCAACCTATAGGTGGGTATATACAGATATTATTTGCTTTTTTCAACTTTTTTCAATCCCTCTTTACAGTCCTCGATCACTTTCATCCTTTGCTCATCTGTTATGTCCATGGCTTTGTGCAGGGCAGAGATTGCCTTTGTGTAATATTCTTCAGCGTTTGCATATTCTGATGCATATTCGTTTCCAACGGCAAGATAATACAAGCAAATCCCGTAGGGGTAATGCTGGGTAGCGGCGTCTCTATAAACCGACAGCATTTTCTCTTCCGCTTCTTCCAGTACTTTAATCCATGGCTCCTCGTCTAGTTTGTATGTCACCAGCGCGACACACACCATACACAAGACCTCCATACTGCAGCGATCTTCCACTTTAACCCCCGAAAGGGGAAATTCTTCCAGAATCCCATGCATAATGGGTTTCACATGAGTTTTAACCAACGACCTCATATCCATGCTCAACCCTAGCATAGTAATGACAGAGATCATGATCTCAAAAACGCAGCGACTCCTCATTCTCAGTGCCACCGCGGATCCATTTCCATAGAAATCAGCAGCAATTTGAAAAAACAAAATCGCTTTTATAAACTCTTTTTCATTTCTTAGGAATTCTCCAAATTCTTCTGCTTGGTACGGTGTGGTTTGGAACTTCTTTTGAACGATTTGTTTAATAAAGTCCTTAAGAGGGTCCAGTTTTTCCACCATGCCTTGTTCCGCACAAGACTCGTAAAGTGCAATCTGCTGCTTGAACTGATAGATTGCCCCATCATACTCACCCCATTTTTGCGTCTGCTGAAAAGCTTCTTCCAATCTCCCGGTTTCCAATAGGGTTGGCATCTCCTCTATATGATCAACATTTTGTTGTTTTTAATAGTGGTGTAATAGTAGTAGTGTTATTTATACACCCTGTTTACTCTGTGGCTGAGCGAGGTGTGCTTGGGTTTAATTTTCACGCCAGAATTGTCTACACTTAGATTTAAATAAAAAAATCATTTTATCGTACCAAGGTTATAAACTTCTTTGAGCGTTGGTCCTTGTAATGTCAAAATGACATCATCAAGCCTTTGTGATGACACAACATCATCATCAGGTGATTGTGGTATCACAACTGCATCATTTCCTGAAGTTTAATTGCTGATTACTAGTTGCTTTTAAATAGGTTTAAAACTGGTCGCTAGCTAGTCGGTTGTGTCCTTGGGCAAGGCACTTAACGGACACTGCTCGAACCCAGCGGATTAATGGGTTCAACCATATTGAAGGAACATGTGAATCATACACAACACACTGCAATCGCTGTTTACCCGACGGTGGGCGCGAGGTGATCTGACGATTGCGCATGTGTTAACCCCCTTGGTTTTCCCATTCATGAATTTCCTAACATAAACATGAATTTCCCATCCTATCCTAAACACAGGTTGTCGTTTTTCTCTACAATAGATTAACATACACGGGTGACCATAAGCTTAACATAGTGCTACTTTTATCAACATAACTTACCGAGTTCAGTTTCTTCATTTTGTGAAGTGGGTGGTGTAGTTAGTGTCCTTAATTCATGGAGCTCTTGTTGTACTGTCCCTAAAAATATTAAAAATACAAAGGAAGGGGATATATAAATTTAAAAAGTGAAATCTCTAAGCACTTACAACACTTAACCCTTTAGAAACGAGATTGTTTTTGCGCAGTTTGCGCGTTTTGACCGAGTTCGCTTTGTAGTGCTCTAGCGCCTCTAGTGTTATAGTTAGAGCAAAATGTTCCACACTAGAGTTGTTCGAAATAAAATTTCCAAAATTTCTGAAATTTTTATTTTTTGATGACGTCACTATCTGGGGGTCCACGTCATATTCTTTCTTATATAATGTTATAGTTTTTGATCTGTTGACAATACAGCCTAACTTATTTTTACAAAGTTACTCAGAAACAAATTTCCTACAATTATATTATAATTTTGGTTTGATGACGTCATCAAAATAATATTACGTCACTAATTTCATGTTACAGGTCTACCCATGCCAATTTTTTTTTCGTTTTTTTATTATAAAAAAGTTAGAATAAAAATTTAGATTACTATCAAGTCCAAAAATTGCTTTATCTTACTACTTTTCTATGAAATAAACTATAAATAAAGTGTTTGAACCAAATTGCCTAAAACATTAAATATACTCAAAACCCCCCCAAAACTGTAAAAAATGATAAGATCACATTCGGGACATCCCAAGAAGCGATATTCATTTTACTGCCATAGAGACATTAAATGAAACAAACATTTTAAGCGTAGTATTAAAAAAACGTTGTTTTGTGATAATTTTAACTCAAAATTACACCAAAAAAAGGCATAAAATTCAACTAAACTTTACTTAAAAATTTCAAATGATTAAAACATAAAACTTAAAAAAAAACCTGTTTACACAAAAGTTGATGTACTTACACTTGGTGTAGCTTATGTATGTCGACACCTGGACCCAGTGAATTAATTGGTTTTACCAAAATTGCAGTTGCAGCACTGCCTTAGCCCAGGTTAATCATATGCAACACACTACAATAGCTTTGGTTAATCATATGCAACACACTACAATAGATTACTGTTTGATAGTGCCCAATTATGTTCACCCATTCACAGGAATAAGTCCTATTCTATTTAACAAATAAATAAAGTGCCATTACGCTCACAATAAAGTTTTTACACCCATGCTATTAGCTACTAAGTCATAATATGTAAAGATATAAATAACATGTTCTAACCTGCATGGTCTATGTTCATTGAAATGTCCCTAAAATAAATAGAGAAGGTAATATAAAGGAAATAGTCTTTATATATCATAACACACCTACCTTTGATTATTATGGTGTGTGACAATAATAGTACAGTTATTATAAATATTTCTATTGATGATCATAGGTGGCATATGGTTTCCAAGTTCCATTATTGTTTATATTTTAACTGCAAGGCTAAGATTTGCTAAAAACTAAAATTTATTTTATTAGTTAGCATTGAGCAATTAATAAAATTTTACTTATCGGCTTAGTCCTATACCTATCTGTCTTCGTAATAGTGAAACTTTACTCTGTCACGGCTAGCAGGTTAAAGAAAGTTTGCGAAACTTTCTGAGAGAGTGAATTACTTTGTCTTTATTCTCATTTTTAATATCAACTACCATGAAATTACACAATGGTTCTCAACCTGTAAACAATAACTTGTAATTGTTCTCAAACTAATTCTCCTTGTTCTGGTTCCGCTTAACTTGTAAATCATTACCGGTATGGTTATGTGTATTATTAATCGTGCCACACGCTATTTAAAATACTAAATGTGCTTCATTGAACAAATTTTTGTTCGTTAATAAAATGTAGGGTTTATTTATATTACAAATAACAGTAAGTTGCATACATTTTTGTTACAATTTGCAACATTGGTCTGTTTTTGAATAATATTAATATTTATTACAAATAACAGTAAGTTGCATACATTTTTGTTACAAGTTGCAACATTGGTCTGTTTTTGAATAATATTAATATTTATTACAAATAACAGTAAGTTGCATACATTTTTGTTACAATTTGCAACATTGGTCTGTTTTTGAATAATATTAATATTTATTACAAATAACAGTAAGTTGCATACATTTTTGTTACAATTTGCAACATTTGTCTGTTGTTAAATATATACTAATATCGCTTGTTGTGCCAGTCACCGTTAATTCCCATTTTTTTACAGCGATGATCTGTTCTCCCTGCCACACTCACCAGGGAAAACATTGGTGATAGGAGCATCCTACGTTGCGCTTGAATGTGCCGGCTTCCTGCAAGGCTTCGGACTTGACGTTACTGTCATGGTTAGGTCGATATTTCTCAGAGGTAAGCTGAAGCGAATGTATCTAGCACAGGAGCTCTTAAACTTTTTAAGCCACAAGCCGCGCCCCATTGAATATAATCCTTATATTTTGCGCCTCACCTAAAAGTAAGCAAATAAAAATAACAGCGCTGTAATCTGTAAATACCTCTGCCAATATGTATTACCTACCATAAAATGGCACTAAAGAGCACAAACCTTAAAATGGTAGGGGACGATTAAGCCGCAATTGCATCATTTTTAACTTTTTTAAAAACACACCTGATTTTTTGTATATCTTAATTTCCTTTATGCCTCCTTTACAAACACAATTTACAAGACGACTCACAACCTTGTTCTAAATTTTTTGCACCCCAGTTTAAAAAACCCCTATGTAGTAGGAATAATAAAAGAAAGAATGTTCTTATTCTAAATCAGTTTGGTTGATATTATTCAATATTTTCAAATCAGAATTTCGAACCGCTCTGAAATAGACTTGACGTGCATGCAAAAAATATTTTGTACACTAATTTAATGAGAAAATTGGAAATGATATATGAAATTAATGTAGTTTGTAATTATTAAAATTGTTATTGTTGTCTGAAAAATTGAACAAATTAGGGAACAGTCGCTTAATAGACAATGATGTCTTGACACAAATATCATTACATTGGTTAAATTTAGTGAATTAATGGGTTGTACTAAAAATGAAAGCATTTCTCTGTCCTATACAATCTAATTGATTTTTTTACCAGACAATTGTCCCATCTTCTAAGCTAATCTGGCAATTTTGCCTTCATCCTACCCTAAAAAATAATAAGGTCTTGATACCCTTGTGAAACAGGCTAGGCCTATTCGTGTTTTACCCCTGTGATTGGGACAATGTATGTGACGTTACTACTTGGGCAATCATCATATTACATTGCACCCACCGTCAAATTACTGGATTTATGTTAGGGTGGTGTGTGAGGTTAATTTTTTTTAATTTTTCATACAACCAATTAATCCACTGGATTCAAGATATGTCCAAGGCCCCAACTAATCAATTCACGCCCAGTTTTGAACCTGCAACCTATCGGCTAAAGGCAAGACACTGACCAACAAAGCTATTCGGTCTGACCTATTAAACCGGTTTAAACAGGTTTCGACCAGCAGATGGCTGACAAGGCTGCAGACTACATGGAGAAAGAAGGCGTGAAGTTCCTAAAAAAGTAAATTCATACTCTAATACTGTTGCATAATGAATTATTTTAGTCTTCACATGTTTGACGCAACAGTAAAGGTCAAAACTGTCTTTATGGTTATTAGAAACCAATCGTTTTCATAACAATATGATTTTGGATGTGCAAGATTTAATAAAATAACCATGCAAGTGTACATAGACAGACTCCAAACAACCTACACCATGGGTTGACAGTTCCAGAGCTGCATGTAGCTCTTTTATCCTTCTAATGCGGCTCTTATTAATTTTATTGCTACTGTAGCAAGCGCTTAATCAGTTTAATAACCATTCATGAATTAAACAAACAGAAGAACATTCGCGTCTTTATCTCACAT
>CH002966.1:151082-215185 GCA_000149265.1 Ciona savignyi
TGCTTTGCGACTACTAGTGATTTTTATTTTGTGAAATATTGGTTAAAATGGCCTTTTAAGTGCAAAAGATTGACATCCCCCCACTTCCCACCACCCCCTCATAAAAACTATACCAACCCCTCATAAAAACTATACCAACCCCTCATAAAAACTATACCAACCCCTCATAAAAACTATACCAACCCCTCATAAAAACTATACCAACCCCTCATAAAAACTATACCAACCCCTCATAAAAACTATACCAACCCCTCATAAAAACTATACAAAGACAATCTGATATCCTTTTCACAGATGTGTCCCAGTAAAGGTTGAGCAGATAGAAAGTGGTGAACCAGGGTTGCTAAGGGTCACAAGCAAATCCACAGAGAATGGAGAGGAAATTACTGGAGAATATAACACGGTATGCTCACTCTTATGTTTGTGTATATGGTGCGAGCTTTACTACAATTCAGTGTTATCCCACACATGATTTGGTATGTCATTGTTCTATTTCCACTTAATCATGGGCTCCATTGTTCTTTTTTGTATGGGAGTCAGACAGTCTATGTTATAGTCCATGGAAATCTATTTTTGTCATTTTACTGTTTAAACATTATGTACAAACATTTCAAGATATTTTATTAAAGAAACTGAACCAACCAACGGATACCATGTCTAATTTAATAGTGACATGTCCAATTTAATCATGTCACATCCAATTTAATAGTGTCACGTCCAATTTAATCATGTCACATCCAATTTAATAGTGTTGCGTCCAATTTAATCATGTCACATCCAATTTAATAGTGTCACGTCTAATTTAATCCTGTCACATCCAATTTAATAGTGTCACGTCCAATTTAATCATGTCACATCCAATTTAATAGTGTCACTTCCAATTTAATCATGTCACATCCAATTTAATAGTGTCATGTCCAATTTAATTATGTCACATCCAATTAAATAGTGTCACGTCCAATTTAATTATGTCACATCCAATTTAAGCATGTCACGTCCAATTTAATAGTGTCATGTCCAATTTAATTATGTCACATCCAATTTAATAGTGTCAAGTCTAATTTAATTATGTCACATCCAATTTAATAGTGTCACTTCCAATTTAATAGTGTCATGTCCAATTTAATTATGTCACATCCAATTTAATTATGTCACATCCAATTTAATTATGTCACATCCAATTTAATAGTGTCACTTCCAATTTAATAGTGTCATGTCTAATTTAATCGTACCACACCCAACCAGGTGATACTTGCCATTGGAAGAGATTCTGTCACTCGAACAATTGGATTGGACAAAGTCAACGTTGCTCTTGCAAAGTAAGCCTTAACTTCTCGTTTTTTTTAATTGTTTGTGTACGCAGTATTTTCATGGTACCAACAAAAAGGCTTTGTATGAAATGCCCCCTTTTAAGTATAAAGCATCCATTCTATAAGTCATATTTAAATATACTAATATTTCGATTTTGTATAATGCAATAACCTAAAAGTGTTTGTAAAAAATGTAATGGAAATCCAATAATTCGATTATGTTGAATAATATTCATGTATACCCCTGTGAAGGGGAAAACGCAAGGGGCATTCTTACTAGGGTAAGGTTTGAAAACTGTTGCATTGTGTTGTGTATTCTTCATATGTAACTTCGAATTTCTTAGAACCCATTAATCAACTGGCCCGCTAAGTGCCTTTGCCCCAATGAAGCAACCGTCTAGCTAGCGACTGGTTGCAAACCTGCAACCTGTTGGCTCAAAGGTGACACACTAATTCACCATGCCAACCTGTCGAATATACACATATACAGAACCAACATGCCATGGGTTGCTGACCTCAGTTCTTAATGGAACAGTAATTCTGACTTAAGAAACTCTTTATTTCTTTTATTCGATATCATTCTTTAGGATCTTTTATTCGATATCATTCTTTAGGAGCTTTTATTCGATATCATTCTATCAGGCCAATTTGAAATATTCAAGTTTATTCTCAGAAATGGGAAAGTCCCCACTACTGACGATGACCGAACCAACATAGAAAACATATACTGCATCGGTGATAATGCCGAGGGTCGACCTGAGTTGACCCCAGTCGCAATACAAGCTGGAAGATTGTTGTCTGAACGACTCTACGGCGGCTCAGATGTGAAGGTAAGGGTATTCTCCTGGGTTTGGTGGGAGCATGAGGTTCAGGGAACATTTGTATATGTGTTAAGCTCAAGAAACATGGTTAAAATAGATAGAAGACCCAAGCCGGTACCTCTAAATACTACAGGACCGCTTACTATACTTCGTAATTACAAAAGCCATGATAATAATGTTAGGGTTGGGGTTAAAGTTAGTTCTGGGGTTGAGATTAGTGTTTGGGACAGGGTTAGAATTACTTTCCATAGCAATCTAAGTGATCCAAGCGCTCCAAGCGGTCCTGTAGTATTTAGAGGCACCCGACCCAAACAGCCTTGAATGGTCTTGACGGCCAAAATAATTGGTCGAATTGTCCGAACGGCTCGAATCGTCTGAACGACTTAAATAGTCTGAAAAAAGAGTCCTTTTACTATTCATACAATAAAATTAGTTTGAAACATTTGTTCATTTGGAAGCATCAGGACAATTGTTGAAAGGTTGAGTGTTCGATACCCTGTATCTGCTGTATGCATGTGACAGGGGTGGGCAATTTCTCTAGTGGGCGGGCCCGTTACAGGGTATGTTTAAATACAGTCTGCAGGCCGGTCAAAATCCCTTCATGGCTGGACCCGGCATGTGAGCCATATGTTGCTAATGGCAAATGAGCTTGTACAATACAGTCCATGGCCATCGGTTTTCCACTTAAGTAACTACCAAGTGTCACAAACTAGAGTGTAATTATGTTTTTGTATTGCGCAACCTACTTTAAAACATTGTGTTTTTCAAATTATTACCGTGGCTATGTGACGTCACAATACATAAGTTATTGTCGTTCGTTTTGATGTTTTTCATGAGACGTGGCAGTTGGAAAATGTACAGTAAACAAAGCGGTAGTGTTGCAAATTTTGTGTTATTCTGATCGCGCTTAAGATTCACTGCAGACCTTTAGAGTTTAGTAACCGACAATAGTCACGTCTATCAGGAATCAAGACCTGAAATGCGACACCAAGCTTAACACCATCCTCACCCTTTACTTAACACCCACCACACCCCTATAGCAACCCCCCTTTTTTGCAGTGTGACTACGAAGGGGTTCCGACCACCGTTTTCACCCCCCTCGAATACAGCTGCTGTGGGTTATCAGAAGAGGCAGCTGTCGCCAAGTATGGGGAAGATAACCTTGAGGTGGGTTAAGTTTGTGGGTGGTTGGTTTGTGGTGTTAGGGGTTTCATAGATGGGTTCGAAATTATTGATTCTAGAAAGTCATAGAATCCAAACTGATTGTGAAAATGACTTTTCTTCATGCTAGGGGGTGTCAAACTTACTGGTTTTCGAGGGACACATTGCATTTTGATTATACCAACACACTGCATTTTGATTATTGTGCCTACGGTAAAAGACGCATGCAATATTTGTATTTGTTATTATTGTAAACAGGAAGATAGTTTTTCATCGTTTTGTTCATAACTTGTGACTTTTTGCTTATAAACCAATTTAATCAAAATGTCTGTTTTTCATAATCATTTTCATGTTGAAAGATTGGAAAAATGTATTACATTTATAAAAAACGTAAGAAAACACTACAATTAACGTTTAAGGGCTGTATTGAAGGACTTCGTTGGTCACACATTCAAATTTTCTGTTTTATTCCACCTTGGACTGGGTAGCACCCTGAGCTTTATAGAATATGAATCAGCATCATTAGTCTGACTGATTAGCTTGATGTGTTATTGCGTCGCCTTTTAGACGAAGGGTTGCATGTTCGAAACTGGGTGCCATCTAGTCGGTTTTGTCCTTGAACTTCTTGGGCAAGGTTGTTTTGCAGACATTGCTTCAACCCAGTGGATTATTGGGTTCTATCAAAACTGAAGGAATGTCTCAGTCATACACAACACACTGCAATAATTATAATAACACGACAATGGGCATGAGGAAATCTGACAATTACCGGTTTGGTTTGTTAACACATCTTGCAGTTTTCCATTCACCGGGATAAACATAAACATCCAATTGTTATTCACATTACGTATTACGTCTAATGCGTTGTGCAACACAGATTTACCACAGCAACATGTGGCCGTTAGAATGGACTGTCCCCGGTCATGACTCCAACACCTGTTACTTGAAAGTCATCACAAATTTGCTGGACAATGAAAAAGTTGTAGGTAAGTAAAGGAGTGCGGATTTTATTCAATACGATTTTTTTTGTGTGAAAAGGTGTGTTGTATATGATTAAGTTGTATATGACCAGTTTTAGTTTAACTAAATAATCTATTGGGATCAGGTGATGATTACTAAAGGGCTTCCCTTCAAACAAAATCTAAATCAACTAGTCCATGACTTGTTTAGGTATTACAAACTTTCGGCTGCCTGCATATCTCTAATGCTCTTGTTGATTGAGTTAGGATAGGATAGGATATTCATCTTTATCCCCGTGAATGGGAAAACCAAGGGGGTTAACACACGGGTAATCGTCAGATCACCTCGCGCCCTTCGTCGGGTTACCGAAGCTATTGCAGTGTGTTGTATATGATATACACGTTCCTTCAATTTGGTAGAACCCATTAATCCGCTGGGTTCAGGCAATGTCCGTAAAGTGCCTTGCCCAAGGACACAACCTACTAGCTAACGACCAGTTTCGCACCTGCAACCTTTCGTTATTTAAACTGGCTGGTTTGCAACACCATTGCTTGATACTCATGTGGGTCGATACTTGTGTGGGTTAATTCACGACTGTGTAGAAATTGTGTGGGTTGATATCCATGTGGATTTATAGTTTTTATGGTTGAAACTCGTGTGGATTTAATCATACTGCTGTGCCTCTATACACACTCGCAGCCCTACATTACCGACCCTATTTTCTCCACAGGAATACACTACTTGGGACCGAACGCAGGGGAAGTAATGCAAGGCTTTGCTGTAGCAATGAAATGTGGGATGACTAAAGAACATCTCAACACCACAATTGGGATCCATCCTACTGCAGCAGAGGTATGGTTTGCACTAGTATGCATTTATTTCATTAACCCAGCCCACCAACCTGTGGCTCCAGCTGATAGGGTTTAATTTTTGTTTTCTAAGGTATCGAGCGCTTAATAAGTTGAATAACCATGCGTAAGTTATGCAAACAGAACAGCATTCCACAAAGTGTTAATTTTCTAGTTATAGCAAAATATTATTAGATAATCGCTCAAGTGATTTAATTTTGTGGAATATCGGTTAAAATGGCTATATCAGTTAAAAAGTGCAAAGGTTGCAGACTGCTGCCGTAACCCGTTTTATATTGCCGGAACCCTTTTCTGTGCACTTAATGTAAACATGCGCAAAGGGGGTTAACAAAAAGACAATCATCAAATTGCCTCGCCCCACCAACCAGTTACCAGAGCTATTGCATTCTGTTTTATACGATTCCTTTTTTTTATCCGCTTGTTTGACGATTTTTCCTTGTCGAATAGCACAACCGACCAGCTAGCGACTAGGCGCGATACCGGAAAGGCGGTTTACGAACCCACCAAACTATTCGCCCTTACGGAAACTTTTATTCGCACTCTAAAAAATTGTTGTAACTTTTTTATACCGAGTCAAGTTTCGAACCCATGATGGGCTTTTTTTTGATGGTTAGCTAAAAAAAGCAAAATTGTGCACTTAGTGTGAGTTGGTGACTTTAGGCCGATCCCCTCGTGCAATGTGGAAATTAATCCACTGGGAGAAGGCTCGTCACTACATCTTTGTATATATAAGTAGGTATATGTATCGGTCGCGTTAACCAAACGTGTTGTAACCTGCATCATCCACAGACGTTCACCTTGTTAAACACGACCAAACGGTCCGGCGGCGACATTGCGCAGACAGGCTGCTGAGGTTAAATACCAGCTGCATGACCCAAGCACCACATCATCCACGGTTATCAATCATTTAGATCTGCGGTGTTAGTTTCTGTTGGTTGCTTGGGTCGCAGCTGGGTTATTCGATTTAATGCGAGAAGAGAGTTTAACTATTAACGCTTAATATGTTAAGCCCAATAATTTATGACGACTTTTTCTTAAACCATTTTTGGCTGAAATTGTCCGAATTTTTGACTCTTTTCTTGCACTTTTTGCCAATTTCAATTAAAGTGTTAAGGATTTTGTGTTAGTAGAATTATTTATTGCATCATCCTTGAATCCAGATGAATAATATATAATACAATCCAGTGAGTATACCAATATGAAACTGAAGCTTCAATTTGTGATGCATTACAAATATACAAACGCCACTGTATGCTGGTTGTTGTTTATTAAAGGTTATCAATGTTAGGTAATTACGCCTCACTCAGTTTTAGTGTAAACTGAATCGTAAGGTTCTGATTTCAAAGAGGAGTCTTCTTTCGTTCAAACACGTGACCAAAATTTCGACAAGGATAGGATAGGATAGTATATTCATGTTTATACCCGTGAATGTGAAAACCAAGGGGGTTAACACACGGGCAATCGTCAGATCACATCGCGCCCATCGTCGGGTTACCGAAGTTGTTGCAGTGTGTTGTGTATGATTCACACGTTGCTTCGATTTGGTAGAACCCATTAATTCGCTGGGTTCAGGCAATGACCGTTAAGTGCTGTGCCCATGGACACAACCGACTAGCTAGCGATCAGTTTTGAACCTGCAGCCCTTCGGTTGTAAGGCACCGCACTAAACCACTAGACTAATCTGTCGTGTAAACTGAATCGTAAGGTTACGATTTCGAAAAAGTTTCTGATTTCGTTCAAAACGTGATGAAAATTCGACCAGCGATTTAGAATTTTGCGATTATAACTAAATCTTCAATCATGTAGAATAGGATAGGATATTCATGTTTATCCCCGTGAATGAGAAAACCAAGAGGGTTAACACACGGGCAATCGTCAGAGTACTTCGCGCCCACGTTGATTGCTATTGTTAGACAATATGGTCTAGATATGCAGAAATACAATTTTGGTGATATACCCAGGGGAATTCCCCCTGGAATGGGAAAAGTCAAAACTGTATTTTTTTTCTAAAATAATAGCTTTTTGGGACATAGCGAATGAATGGATGTTTCAATTTTGATCAGATTTGGTAAAATGTAAGTTTATTAGCCACTGATTTAGGCCTACCATTTAAAAGAAACAAAATAGTCACTTAGGGAAATACCCTATTGTAACACTTATGGCCTGCGTAGCCCCAACATCTACCAGAAAAGGTAATGGGAAATCGTTTGTCAATTGTTAAAAAATGTATATAAAACCATCATAAAATTAACCGTGTAAAAAATCATCCTTACCTTAATTTTCTCACCTAAAATTTTGTTTTCATTTTGTGTTTTGTTTTATTTATTATACATATATGTGGATGTTTATATATGTACAATGAATAAATATTAAATAAAATGCCGCTTACCTTATGCACAAATTAGTGAGAGCCGAACATCATTTTTACGCCCTGTATTCCAATCCACCCAAAACATAAATTTTCCGCGACTTAGGCCAGCGCAAGTAGTGACTATGGTTAGATATCACGCAGTAGGCTAGATTAGGGAATTACCCTAAGTAAATGTTTTATATCTTCCAAGTGTTAAATCAGTGACTAATGCACTTACATTCACCAAATATAATTCAAATTGTAACAACCGTTCAAGCGCTATGCCCCAAAAAGCTAATTTATTAGAAAAAAACGTTTTGGTTTTTAACGTCTCAGGGGAATTCCCTTGGATTTATCACCCATTTTGTATAATGCACAGTGGATTGAAATTCGTGTTGCTTGAAAATCGCGTAAATTGATAGTAATGTAAGTTAATACAGTATGGAAAATAATGTATTAACCTAATGGAAAATAGTCAGGGTTAAAATTAGTGTGAGTTAAAACGTTACAATTTGAATTCCGTGTTTTCTAAAACTCATGCAGTTTAAATTTCTATAAATAAAAAAGATTTTATGCAAATTATCTAGAGATCTCACAATAATAATGCAAAACGATTCTTAATCTCAATGTCCCCCTAAAAAACAATTGGGTACTTAATAGTTTCAAAAGATGACAACCGTTTCGATATTAAAACAAGATACATAAATCAGAAGAAAATAAAGATATGGCCCCTCCTAATATTTACCAACTTAATTTATCCCCAAATGTATTCATTTTGTTGCGGGCGCAATTCTACCGTTTGCTTTTGAGCTTTAAAATTCTTGAAATACGGATATTGTACTGCTGCCAGTAAAATGCAAATTGCAATAAACAAGGGATTAAAGTTTATAATATTTAAACTAGGCATTCGTTCGCAAGGTATATGCAAATGGTCTCTTGAAATTTAGTTAGCAATGGAATATTTCGCTTGGTTCAGCCGTTGTGCGGTAAATGCTCTGCTTCAGGACACAACCGTGTAGCCAAACAGCAACTGTAGATCAAGTAACCTTTCCTATGACAGTTGAACAACGAAGCTCTTACTTACTGCGGTAATCGGTCGAGTGTGGGATAATACGTTAAAGGGTTTCAAAATATAAAGAAAAGTTGAGTAATTTCTAATAAAAACAAATTAGGAAGAAATCAAACCTTGTCGTTGGTAAAATGCGTCATAAAACAGGCAACCGTCAGGATTGTAATTCAAAGCATAGTTTTGATGACTTCCCTTTTAGACACACGCTCACACTGAATTAATCTTTATCCGCGGGTACAAAAATATAAAAATATGAATACAATTCAGTTTTCAAGAAAATATCCCTGGGCATAGCAGTCAGAACAGGCAAATTTTACCCAAATAAATCTATTGCGATTTTTTCCATGTTCAAAGTCGTTGACGAAAAAAACTCGTCTCAATAACTTATTTGCCATTGTCCTACTTAGTGTAAAGGATGCAACTGTTTTGGGGGAAATTGGTTGTTTAATTCAAGGCTTTGTCAAAGACAACGCTCATCGAAGATCTGCTTCTTATTCCAGTTAATTAAGAAATTTAGTCTTCATACTCACAAGTGCTAAAAATCCACTTTTACATAAATATTGTCGATAAAAATGGAAAAGGGGTATTGCGCTAATCATCTGACTTGTGAAATTAGTATCGGGTACACTTGCGATATTATTGCCGTGTGGTTTTTAAAACTAGAGAATTTACTCGTGTTAACTGAAAACCGCTTTGGTCAAAACTCATGTGGGTTAATAGTCATGTTGCTTAAAACCAGTGTAGGTAGAGAGAATATCCATATTTAGCCCCGTGAATGGGAAAACACAATGGGTATATACGCATAAGAAACCGTCAGATGACCTCTGCTAACCGTCGGGGAGCTACTGTAGTGTGTGGTATATGATGAAGACGTTAGGACCAGGCAATGTCCGTTTTTCCTTGCCCAAAACACAAACGACTAGCTAGTGACCAGTTTCGGTCGGACTTAAAGTCGACTCACTAACCCACCATGCAAATCGGTTGAATAAACTGTTAATTGGTGTTGGTTGTACTAGTAGTAGGTAAAACTAGTGTGCGAATTAAAAGCAGTGTAAATTAATACTATTGCTGGTAAAATTAAAACCAGTATGGAAAAAATATTGTTGGTTAATCGGGGCGGTTATTATTCGGTGTTTATTAAAAACTCATGAAGTATGAATTTCTAACGAATCCAAAATATTTTATGCAAATTATCTAATGGACTCTGAATAACTATGTAAAACGATTCTTAATCCCCACGTTAAACCAAAAAACAAGTTGGGTATAACTAACCTCGGCGTCCATAGAGTATTCATTCGACACTTCGAAGATAAACAAGATGCAAATAACAGTTATATTTCTGATGGCAGTGATTATGATTGCTTCGGCTAATGCAAGACCATACAAACCGTATTGTTACACTTATTATAAAGGGAAATGTATTGTGCCACAGCCTCGTATACCTCCGAAACAACCAAATAGAGGCAGTCGTTGTGGTCTAGGAGGCTGGAACTCGAAAAATGGGTGAGTTGCCTTAGCGAAACATATGTTTATAATTATGGGTCCCATTTGGAAAAATTGGGCACATATTTTTTTCGTCAAGGGCTTAACAGGTGTCTACCAGAAGGAGTAATGGAATCGTAATAAAACTGAGTCCTTTGTTAGACAGGCTATCCGTGACCGCCTGACCGATTCTCCGTCAGGACAAGTACTGTGCCTCGATTTTGACGTCATTTCCTCCCGTCGGACGCGATGACGCATTTCAGGACAAGTACTTGTCCTGAAGAGTGGACATGGAAACATAGTAATTGTCTAGATATGCAAAAGATAAAATAAATCCAGTGGAATTCCCCTGGAACTTTAAAAACCAAAACGGTATTTTTTTCTTCTAAGCGCTTAAACGGCTGATCCAACTTGACTCAGATTTGGTAAAATGTAAATGCATTAGCCAGTGATTTAACAGCTAGAAAATACAAAAATACCTAGGGAAATGCTACAAAAAATTTGAATTTGTTCTCAAATCGTGATTGTGACAGACATGCCATGTCGCCGCGACATCTACCAAAGGGGGTAAGAAATCGCAATGAAAATTTGTCATTTGTTAAACAACATGGTATAGATATGCAGAAACCAAAAGTAGGGGATAAATCCATCATCTAAAATTTGCTTCTTTTGAGCATAGCGCTGGAACAGCTGCTCCAATTTTAATCCGATTTGGAAAATGTTAAAGTCGTATCCGCCGCTGTACTAATTAAAAAAATAAAATACAATACCTATCCTAAAATATCCTAAAAATTATGACTTGTTCCTAAATTATAATTGTGACAGGCCTGCCATATCGGCCCGACATCTTTAACAAGGGGTTATTAAATCGTTTTAAAACTTTAAGTTTTTTAGATAACATGATCCAGATTTAAGAATTTTTAGATAACATGATCCAGATATGTAAACACAGAAATTTATGTACCAAACCCAGGGGAATTCCCCGAATCCATTAAAAACTCAATCGGGCTGTTTTGGTATTTTAGCTTTATTTCACTACTGCGCTTGATAACAGGCTTTAATTTATAACATTTGTGGAAAAATGTTGGTAAATCTAACACGATTATTCTCTTTTTTAAGTACACATGAAAAAGAAGGTTTGATAACTATGGGACCCATGCGTTTATGCTTGCAGAAATACAATAAGCCTATACATATAATCAGTGTATAAAATACAAATTTTGGTTAGGGACCCTGCTCGTATAAATATATAGCATACCAAATTTTACAATCAGTGATGGTTAAACACGTGATTGACACAGTTGTACCTTAAATTGCATAATCTTGCTATTACTGCCAGGTTTAATAAAAAAAACGTTTTCGCCCAAATGTAAACTGTGTCACAACAAGTATATGAAGTATAAGTGACACCTAACTAAACTAAAATTAATTTCCAGGCTAAATTTTAAAGACTCATCTGGTAAGCTAAACTTGTTGTTTTAAAAAAATGTTCACACTAACCTTGTTTATTTGTGTAAAAGGGTATTTATTAATATACAGTAAATATTTTGTTATAGGCAAACATATTATTGTGATTAAACATGCGATATATAAACAATAATTTCAAGACAATATTAAAATATTGTAGCTTACTTATATATAACTATTGGAATCCAGCTCGAATAAGTGAACGTTGCTAAAATAACAAAATATCTTTTGGTTGTTGGATAGATTTTAGGCAAAATTTTAAAACAATTACTTATATATCTGCAGCTGAAGACATTGCAGACGACCCGAAAAGCATGCTTCAAGCTTTGGAATAAGTCTAATCATATGTGCATGAAATGCACTGTATTGCATTTTATTGTGTACAACAGACATGTACCAATAAAGCAAAATAGCCACTTAATTGTTTTTTTGTATTCGTGATAATCGAGCAAATAAGAGGCCGGATTTGCTAAATAATATGTGTTTTATATACAAAAAATAAAGGAATTACCTAATTTTCCTGTAATATAAAATAAAGCCTGCCTTTGGGCATTTTTATGGACGAAAACCGCAAGACAGCAGCCAAGGTGATATCTTTTACAAAGCATTACCCGGTGGCAATTGAATTAAAGAAAACACCCGCTATCCTCTAATTTAGATAATATTTTTTTATCAGAATAACACATCGATTCATAAAAAAACAGGAATAACTACACTTGACATAAGCAATTTTACCTACTGAATTTATTAGGTAAAATTAGTACTGGTAATTTTTCCTTGGTATTGGTATTAAGATAACATTGTAAACATACGGTTTGGCAACTAGGTTTTAGACATAATCATTAAACGATGCACAATTTTTGCGTAAAACTTTCGTTAACGTTTCGCACTCTTTATTACTACTACACGGTCAATTTTAAGTAAATTAATTGTTGTAGCGCAGTATACATCCAATTAAATTGAACGTTTTGTAATATTGAAATATATGCAAAAACATCACCCTCTACTAGTAGGTTATGTTATTTTTGCGTTCTTTTCATAGTAAACTGGTTTACTTTAAACATATTTTGTTAGGTTTATATTACACTTTTTTTCCATTTAAAAAAAAAATTGAAATGAATAATCTATTTTAATTTTATGAAATCCGAAAAAATCCACCACTAATTGGCTTAAATGCAGGAAAACGGTCGTCGTCTGTATAACGGTGATATTCTCTGACCTAGCAAGAGTTTTCCTGACGTGGTTTACCCAAAATATTTAACTGCATATCTAATATATACTAGCTTACATCTCTAAAAAGTTTAAGTCGCCAGTTAATTATAGGTTCCATTTGGAAAAAATGGGACACATATTGTTGTTTTTGTCCGCTTTTTTTCGTCAAACGCTTGAGCGGCATGGCATGTCGCCCCGACATCTATCAGAAATGGGTATTTGGATTCGCAATAAAACCCTGTAATTCGTTAGACCAAGTGTTCTAAATATGCGCAATTCGGAGCAATAGGTCCAGGGGGGTTCACGTGGGACGTTAAAAACCAAATAGTTTTTTTTTCAAAAAGTTAGCTTTATTGGACATAGCGCTTGAACGGCGGCTCTAATTTTGACCTGATTTGTTGAATTACTAGTGCGGGAGTCATTGCTTTATCACAGAAAAAAAACTTTTCATAGGGAAATAACCTAAAAATGAAGATTTGTTCCTAAATCATGATTGTAACAGGCATGCCATGCCGTATCTCCCCGATATCTCCAACAAGGAGTCGTCAAATCAGATTGAAACTTCAAGTTTTGTTAGATAACATCATCCAGAAATCTAAAAAATATGTACCAAACCTAGGGGAATTACCGAATCCGTATAAAAACTAAATCGGGCTGTATTAAGAATTTAGTTACCTTTCACTATAGCGCTTGACAAGATGCTTTAATTTATAACATATGTGATGAAATTTTCATAAATCTGACACGAATGTTCTTTTTTTGACTGCACACGGAAAACAAGTTTGATTTGGTAATTATGGAATTCGTGCGTTTATGCTTGCAGAAACAAACTATATATGTGTAAAACACACTAAATTTGGTTAGGGACCCTTGTACATATAGCATACAAAAGTTTGTTTTGTTTTGTTTTTTTCTGGTGCACTAATGTAGTGCTCCCTTTTCACACTTCTAAATAAGTATTAAATCAAATGCATTAGTGTTATGCAATTTGTGTGTTATAATAAGAATATTTAATGTAAATATGCTCCGGTAAGTGTGCTTGAAACTAATAGTGTCATCTGACATTAGTGGAATTTCATTTTAGGGATTTTCTTTTTCCACTCTGGTCCACGCTTTCGGTCCACACCTTCTCCTAAAGCCGGCTCCCCCTCAGTATTAGTCGCGCTTTACCGCACACTCTTCTTCGGGGCTCTAAATCGTTTGGTCTTAATTAAATTTCGATTGCTTAATATTGTTCATTCACCTAGGTTTGGCGGCCGCGTCCGCTATATTCATTAATTTATATCATTTTTTATTAACGTGTTTTAACGACTGTTCGTTTTGCCGTCTTTTCCCGTTCCTGTATCGTGATTATATTCGTTTGCCATTTTTAAAAACTGGGGAAAATAATGAATAACCTAAACTAAACTAAACTAAAAAGTGTTTTAAAAATAGTGGTGCTAAAACACGTGGTTAACACTCCCAAGTGTTCAGTGTTCCCCTGGTTTCTACCATCTTGTATGACAGCCTCTATTGCCAAGACCTCTTACGCCTAACTGTGTTTTCCAACAGCAACGTAAACACAACTTCGAATCGTTTGATAAAGTTTCTTGTTTCCGAGAAAGAAAAAAACACGAAACAAAAGGTCAAAAACCGTAAAATTGGGATTGGCGAACTCGAGAAATTGCATCGTTTGACAACGTAACGAACATTTAGCAGCGAAATCCAGTTCGCTGGTGGTTTCTTCCAAGCTTTAATTTGTTGTGATTATCATTCAACGAGTTGGGGATAAATAAAACAACGCGCAGTGAAGCCAAAGAGTCATTTGGAATGGTCCCACAGTGTAGCACAGTGTCACTGACCTTAAATATTGACTGGAAACATATTTCAGATTGAGTACGTCAAACGATCCAATAAGGCATAAATACATGTTCGCCCCAAGTTGGAATAGCACATTTTATAAGTGGTACAAGGGTAAGGGATAAACAGCAGAGTAAAATAATGAACTAAGGTGCGCAACAAAAAATAGAATAAATGATTATAAAATGAAGGTTGAACGTTTATAAAGGGGTTTTATCGCCTCCCCATGGAATAAGCCAGTCTCGCCGCCACCTCTGGAGTCATTGGGTGATGGATAGGGGGTGTGGCGGTCAGAAACGCTGGATTGCGAAGATGGTCGGGCAGGGGCGAAGTGCCGTTGGCGAATTGGGAAGCTCGGGCGAGTTGCTGCAGCATGTCGGTGCTGGTGACGCTTGGACCGGCTGTCTCCTGCAGTTGCCGGGCAACGTTTTGATGCAGACTCGCTAGCTGTTGGGTGTAGACTTGGTACATTTGTACCGTGGACGCCATGGCCGCAGGATCGGGGACCGGAACCCTATTCGCGGAAGCACCACCGTTTACGGACGAAGTCGCTCTGGCAAAATGCGCAGCAGCGGCCGCCGCGTGCTGCTGCTGTGGAGTGATCAGTCGGAAGGGGTTTTCCGCCATCTGATGACGAAGGACCGCGTCTTGGAGCGCGGTGTGGCGTTCCAGCTGCTTCTGTTGCTGGTTCATGTGCGCCTGATGCCGCGCCACGATGTCAAGCGGAGGCGGCACGGCAGGCGGTACGACAGGCGGCAAGATTCCAATCGCCTTCTCGGTCTCCTGGAGTATACGTGCAAGCAGATGCGGTGGACAGTCTTTGGGGATGAACGGATAGATCGCGGCTGCTACAGGGGGTGGGAGGGTGGCCAACAGGGCGCTAGCCGAGGAAGATAGATTCGTACCCATTTTCCCTGGGGGAGACGGGACTTTCCCGCGACCAGCGGGGGATGAATAAAGATCGGGTTTGCTGTCGCGAGGAGAGCGATCGGGAACAAATTCAACCTTTGAGTGTCTGGTCGGCGTCGCACCATTTCGCACCTGCGCGGGCGCGAGCGGATGAGAACGGAAGGCGTCGGATGAAGGCGTCGGAATGTAGTGTCTCCGTTCGGCCGCGGTACGATCACCGTACGGCGACGGCTTCGGGGTAGGAATTCCGCCTGGAACGAAGACGTGTCTTTGCGGCGTGGTTTCCTGCTTCGGCTGCGGCTTGTGGGAGCCGTCCTTGTTTTTGGAGGTGAGACGGTCGACGGAAAACGACGCGGAAAACGGTTTCCGATCTACCTCCGCTTCACGCTTCGGCGGCGGCCGCGAGCTGGCGGTATAGAGTGTTTGTGCGTGGGGAGTTTCACGTTTCACCGGATTGGTGGGCGCGGGTGGGTAGGGCACGCCGCCATTGACAACGCTTCGATTCGGGCTGCTAGTGCGATGGTGGCGTGGGTGTTTTCGATCGTCAGTCTGATTTGCACTTAAGTTCCCTTGCTCGGATGGCTGGATCTGGACCGCTGGTCTTGGCGGCGTGTCGCTGTGCTTCTGCTGTTGACTGCGTTGCTTTTGCTCGCGTAGACTCGCCAGCATACCGACGGGTCGGTAATATACTTCCTTGTTCTTTGGCGGGTGGAAATAGCCGGATGACGCAGACGAGCTGCGTATTGCGTTTTCCGCTTCCCGTCCGACCTCGAAACCGGCGTCGGAACGACGGTGCGGATCGGTGTTGCTGTCGCGGTGATAACGCGTCCGTTCGTCCGTTTGCCGAGGTTGCTGGTCCGACGTTCGACTGTGCAACGCAACACCGTGGCTGTCTTTACGCTCGTTTTCGAACAAGGGAGCGACCTTAGTCGGACGGTGCCCTGGAAAGACGCTCCGAATCAGCGGATCGTATTTAATCCGCGTCGCTTCGGTTTCGGACGTGATCGGAGCGTTCTCCTGCGTCGCTTGCGATTTTACCGGGCCAGTGTACGAATTCGCAGGTTTGGGCAGGTTTTCTTCGGACGGGATGGACACAAGGTTTCGAATGTCGTATTTCCGGCTGCTGGACGGCGGTGTTTTAAGCGACACTCCTGTACAGGGTCGTTTCGGGCTCGAAGGTGAATGAGAACCAAGCATTGACAGTTCGACGAACTGACGTTTCTGGAACAAAAGGACATAGATTAGATCGTGATAAGTGTACGGACATTGTCTATTTTGAGCTGAACGAAATAAATCCCCCAAATCTCTCATTATAAGATAAACACAATATGGCGATTATCAAATCCAAGGTGTGTCCTCTTATTTATTCGGATTATAAACAAATAAGACAGAGCGTTTTGATAAAGTTATTATCACATGTTTTAACGAGTTTTATACTTTTATCGGTATTATTTTAAACCTATATGTATCTATTTGTAGGTATCTATATATATATATATGAATTTATCCATATGCCTATCTATCTATGTACATATCCATATGTATATTTATACGTATCTATCCATATGTCTATATATCTGAGTATAGACATATCTATCTCTGTAGAGGTATATATATATATGTCAATACGTACTTGCTGGTTGCTGTTCCATTCCGGTATTCGGTCTCTGTCTGACAGTTCTTCAGTACGGGTGGCGAGTTGCGACCGATTCGTTTCGGCGGCGTCCGCAGCGATTTCGGGTTGGTATTGGTGTGTTTTCGATTTGGTGGGGATAAAAGGGGGCGGGGCACGGCTCGACCGTGGACAATGGGTTCTTGACCGGATGCTAAACAGCGACGGGGTCGATTTAGGTCCGGTTGGATGGTGGTTTTCAATGGTCGGGGTGGTCAGGGGATTGGTGATGGGCTTAGTGATTGTATAACTTGTCTCGGTGTTTTTAGAGAGGTCTTCAGGCCGAGGCGATACGGTCGTGTTGCTGTCCTGCGGCTTGGCTTGTCCGCGGCTCGCTAGCAGTTCATCACGGATAACGTTATGAGCGAGTGCCTCGAAATTCACGAACGAGCCGATAGAAGATGCGATGGCTGCAGTGGCGGTGTTCGGTGCTGCTTTCTCCCCGTTTAAGAGAGATTCAGGCGACGCCTCTTGCCGGTTAAACGGCTGCGGTGACGATTTTGAAGTTTTATGCAGCGATACCTCGTTGTGAAAGTATGCGTCGCCGTTGAAAGCTCTTCTCTGCGGTGATATGTGCACTGGTGTGCCCTGCGAATACACTCAGGTTAAAATCACCCTGACAATCGCGGCTTAGCGCATTACACTTAATAGTAAACACTGTAAAATTAGAGTTGGTTATCGCATCCGGCATAATCACGCCTTGCGGTGAAGGGAATTAGCATATTATCTCTATTTTTGGATCAAAAATCGAAAACAATCGGCCCAAAATGAAAAACATTTTACCAGACATTTTTATGTCATGTTTTGAAGCCAACCAATATATTTTAAACTATTTTAAAAAACCTGCAAATTTTTGCTCACCGGATTGGTCACGTTTTCGTCATTTTCACCGTCAGCTTTGGCGGAACACGTATCCGGCTCCTTGTTCCGTAAAGTTTTCCGCAGGTACATTTCAAGCGGCAGGAGCAACCTAGGTTTTAATGCGGTTAGCGTTTCAAGTACGGAAAAGCTAAAAGGCGGAAATGTCAAAATACGGAAATACGAAAATAGAAAAATGTTTAAATACGTTAAAGCTTAAATGCGGAAATGCCAAATCACGGAAAAAATCTAAAATGCGGAAAATAAACATATATATTAAGTCGATTCCAATTTTTAATTTTGCTCTGTTAATTTTTGAAACCTTCATCATTGCGTATTGCAATGGAGTTGGCAGGTTTTAAATCGACCTCGAATTTTTTCATAACAGCTAGGTGATTGATTTTTCCATATAAAAATGTTAAAACGGATTTAAAGTAAAAAAAAACGTGTTGCAATAAACGGCCTGCGGTCACCTTTTAAGGTGTCGAGTGTTCTTTAATATAGGTATCAGTTAGATTTAGATTCCAAGCATTTTCGACAAAAAATGTTGTTGAAAGATCGACGAAAATTCGAAATGTTCGTAATCCGAACGTGACCGAGAATCAATGGTGGCCCTGGGCCAACGGATAAGGCAGTGGATTGGACAGAGATACGGTCGCGATTTTTAACTTTTAGCCTAGTCTGCAAGCTTGTGCGATGAAAATCTTGCCCGGCCGATCAACTAAACAAGGCGTTAAAAGTTAAACTCACTTTTCGAAATGCTTCCTGGTACAGGTAGCAGCGCTTGTGCACGAAGGATTGCCGCCCATTCGGTCATAAACGTGTTTCCACAGTCGCTTTGCAGTTACCTAGAAATGGACAAGATGTAAAGTGTCATGAAAAGCAAAGTATGCATGTAAAGTGCGACATTTTAACTTGTACTACATCGTGAATTAAGCACGAAAGCATAAGCAACGCGTCAAATAAAATAGAGCACAAATAAATTTAAACTACTATTCGGATTAAATTTTTTGCTGATCACTTCGCAAATTACCAAATGTAAATATCTAACAAAAACTTGTACTTACCATATCATAGCCGCCATACTCCTGCGAGAGTTTGAAAAATGCCCATAGATCGACTGTAATGATAAAAACGAAACGTGTATTTTAGGTGTTATATAAGTGCTCGATATTATATAAGTCTTAAAACGTCGGAATGCATAACAGACTGTAATTAACGGTTTGTTTTCAACGGCAACGCAGAAAAGGGGCGTGAACTAAAGATTAGAAAGTGATAAAGACCCCAAAATAAACCTTGTTTAAAATTATATAATCAGACGAACATTTAAAATTGCTGAATGCAGCCGCTGGTATTATTTAAGAGCGTTTGTTTCGGCGTATATTTGCAACAGACATGATCTGTAGGTTATCTGGAGGTCGAACTGCCTATGTTTGGCTATATATATATATATATATATATATATGCAAGCATAAGCAGACATGGTAAATTCGCAAGTATTTTGACCTCAGGTGACACGTATGTATTCGTCATTTTGCAAGCAGTTGCTTCAGGGAAAATATTGTATTATTTTTAAGTAGAGGCTTTTTAATTAAGGCCTTATAGGGAACTAAGTTTATGCAAACTTATTTATTAATATTTAAATAACAAAATTACTACACGATAGCATGTAGAAATGGTAGTTCAAAAGTCATAAACTTTAAACAAAGCCGACTTTTGATACATATACCGTTGCTTTAGCATTAAATCGAAATAAAAGATAAATCAAAGTCGAAAATGTAAATATTAAAGGACCGTTCTTAAGCTGACTTTTTTACGAATTTTAATAAAGTTTTTTTCGATGATTTGAATTTAATATTTTGCACCTATTAGTTAATTTATACAAAAATATTTGAATTTTGTGTCTTAAAGATACAATAAGGCGTCTAAGCAGATAATCGAAACACACACGAAAACCCGGCAGGCCATCCTAGCAATATCGTACGCTTACGCCATTTTGTAAGAAGGTCCTACGGTTGTACTTACGGAGCAGAAACGAGTTTTTTTTACATTTTTTCAGAGGTTTTCGAATTTTTGTTTTTACACTGTTTGGACGTTTCGAAATGTTACAAGAAAATTAAAAAACGTTTAAATATATTTTTAAATAACAACGCAATAATCGATGTCCCTACCGAAAAGTTTTTAAATACGCAAACGATTTTTTAATATAAGCAAAGCGAAAACTCGGTAATACGGAGAAAACTAAAAGGAGGGAAAGCGGGAATGAGGGAAACTGCACACTAAAATGAAGATTATGACATTCGAGTTAGTTTTAAACATGGGGTTGGAGTTATGATTAGTTATGGGGTCGAGATTAGGGTCAGGGGAGGGTTTAAATTTGTTTCCGTAATTTTAGTGAGCAGTTTCCCTCTTTCCCTCCTTTTATTGTTGCCCGTTAATACAATAATTTGTATGTAGTCATACCATTTTTTCAAATAAGCAAAGAAATATTTATTATTATTAATTGAATTAAATTACTTACGTCGTTTAAATCCGAGCGACGGAACTCTGCCGATCGGAGTGTTGCGTTTGCGCATGAACTGGTAGAGAAGATCAAGGAAGGCAGAGCGGGACTCGAGGATTTTGCCATTGCGAAGCCCGCGGAGGCTTTCGCTGTCCTCGATCGTGATCGGAGTGGAGCGAACGGGAGTTTGCTCGTCCGACATTATCGCCGCGAAGTCGAGGGGGGAACCGGAAGAAGGGGAGGACAGGTTCTCGTCGTGGCTCGCGATTGAGGAAGTGACGGAGGCCGGGGAATCTGACCGCTGCGTGGCGCCAACACCATCAATGTCCCGCGGACGGAGGTCGCTGGAGGGACTCGAACTTCTGGAGGAGGGTTCGGAAGAGGAGGACACGCAACTCGAAGTCGACGGAGGTCGCTGATCCTGTTTGTCCTCCGTGGCGACTTTCGGGACTGGATTGTTCTCGAGGAGACTGTTTTTGATCGCAATGCTGAGAGCGGAGGGCGAGGAGCGACGTCCCGGCCGCCTTTTCGGGCGTTTCTTCCAAGATTTTGTGACAGCGGCTTGCGCGACGGCGTCGATTGTCTGCCCGACCGTCGCTTCCGAGTTGTAGCCGGCGATGTGGCTCGTTTTCGAGTCGGGTGAGGCAGGTTCGGATTTGGACGACGCTTCAAACGTGGGCTTGGTTTCTGCCTGGTCGCTGACCGGCGTCGGCGTGCGAGCCGAGGTGCGCCGACTCCGTTTTGCCGAGCGCGACGACTGAGGCGCAAACTCGTGCTCGTAGAGTGATGCCTGCGGGGATTTGCGCTTGCTACGCCGGCGGGTGCTGCAGCGGCGGGTCGGGGTCAATGCTTCACCATCCTGCCAAACACAACGTTTAAAACAAGTGTCGTTTATTGCCGAAATAGCTTTGCTTGTGAGGTCAATGCATTGGCAAAGCTTTAAATATAAAAAAAAAGTACCAGAGCTCAAGGGCAATAAAAAATGTTGTGATGTCATGCATAAAAGAGCTACATCTAAAATAAAAGTATACGCAATATAGTATTACTATAATTGCAAAATAATCAAACTGTACAACATCTGCATTGGTCGTTGATCCGCGTTCTTTAAATCTTAAAACCTAAAATAGATATCGTTTTGCCATTTTTTAACATTTTAGTGTTGCTGAATGTTTAAGGATTTACGTTGTCTTTTCCAAGCAATTGTCTGATTTGTAGGAGCGAGGAAATAAAACAAAAGTACCAAAAGCATCGTTGTATGCACCCAGCCCACAAAACATTTTCATATACAATAGTATAGGTTGGTTATATTATATATTTTTAAACTATTTTATATTAAAGGTGGTTTTATTCTGATCGAAATGTTACAATATGAATAGTGTATGGGGACGTGTTTTGTTGGGAATATCTTGGAATTCCATGCCCGGTGGCCTGAAGGAAACCTATCATAGTTTGCGCGAGGTCGTCCAAACTCGCTCGACACTTGTTTTCACGTGTCCGGATGCGCGGAGCGTTTGATATCGAGAAAAGGAAGACCCGGGATTTTCGCCGAAGTCGGCAGCAGTACACATACAGCACGTGTTTGGACACAGCCGTTTCGAAGAAATCTGCACAACGCCTCGAAAGCGATGGGAGGGGAGACTACGTCATTTGACGCATTTACCATTCGCCATTTTTAGTGAATTACCGAAAAGTTTTGTGTTCGACATTTTTATACGATTTTGCCCTTTTTTTTTTTTTTTAATTTAACAACGAACTATATCGTAATGATTCAAAAGTGGCAAATAGCAAAGGCTAAAAGTGGCTTTTAAATCAATTTTTACCCACTGTATTCGTTTCTGAACGGATTGCTGCTATTACATTTTTAGATGTTCTAACAACGCCAGTGGACCTTAACTTCAGTTTGCAATAATTTTAAGTTGAAACTATATACTCAAACCATTTATTCGCATATTAAGTTAGTTATTCGCACATCAAACATTTAATCGGATATCGAAACAGTTATTCACAAATCGAAACATTTCTTTGCAGTTCGAAACAGTTAATCGGACATTAAGATGTCAAGGTCTAAACTATTTCGGGGAGCTGGACTAAATAATAGACTGAAGGTGCGAATAGGTGCATCGCATACCGTTACACCAAGATTACCTATGCTATTTTAAATCGGTTTCGCAATATTGAACGCCATTTTTAATCGGTGTCTAAAAAGCTTGGTTTTATTGTTGATCGGCGATGGGATACTTTATAAGTAAAAAACGACGAGTTGGGTCAGGAATATATAACAAAGGCATCATAGGTTAACAAGTGTGTAACGCTAAAATCCCTATAGGCGAAAAAATTCCAGTTTTTTTAGGGAAACAAACAAAAACAGGGCAGGCAATGTGTGGACGCAACTTATACACGGCCCATACCGGGAAGTCTTGCGCTTCAATTGCCTGATTTCGCGGAAGACACGTCGGAATGATTACGATGTTCCAAACAGCTCTCGATTTACAAGCGTTTTATTTCGGTAAAAGCGTAAACTAGCCTACAAAAAAC
Source organism: Ciona savignyi (assembly GCA_000149265.1). Classification (NCBI taxonomy): domain Eukaryota; kingdom Metazoa; phylum Chordata; class Ascidiacea; order Phlebobranchia; family Cionidae; genus Ciona; species Ciona savignyi. The sequence goes on from CH002966.1 coordinate 174,100, forward strand.
AACTAGCATGCTTGGTAAACATGTTATGATATATAAATGTGCAGTTAAAATGTTACTATAATGAGGAAGTATTTTCTTACCTTGTCGTTTACTGACGAGCCGTTTTCTTGCTTCGTTGCTAGAGTTTTTATTCCAGTGTTTGGGGTTGATTTCTTGTGGCTGATTTTATTCCCGTTTGTTCCGTTCTTTTTCGGCTTTTTACGAGGCCGGCCCTTAAACACTGGCGCTGCAAGAACGAAAAAGAAACGAGTTAAACCAACGAACGAAACCACTGACAAATACTCCAACACACAACTGCCTCCTCGCTGATTAAAATTCTTAATTCAGTTTCTTAAACATTAGATACAGCTCTTCTTTATCCACCTCGCATATGCAAAGTACAACTTAAGATACGAAGATACTTTCTGCAAAACGGATGAATGGGAAGTTGTTCGACTTTAAAATCTGAAGGCGCTGATATTCTAGCTAGCTGGCATCGCTTTCAACCATCCTAATCCGTCCTTCAGGCGGGAAAAGTTAAATTCGAATAATCGCGAGTTCCGAAGCGTCCGAGCCAGATGCCTGGCTGCTTGTGGCTGCCAACTAGTTTTCGCGTTCGGCGCCCGCGCGAGGAAACTAACCGACCTGATTTCGAGAAGCGGACCGACTGCTCTCGACAATTCCCGGTAGTCTCTGAAAACCGCGACTCGGCGCGATAGTCTGATCAAATTCTAGCATTTCCAAGGTTTTCGCGCCCCGATTGCGAATCGGTTCACCGGCCAGGATACACGGCGTCAAAGAAACCGACGTTTGACTGACAGCCTAACGAGAAGTAATACAAGATCGCACCGGGCTATCAGTCTTAACTAGGGCTCGCCCGACAGCGACTATTGACTTCGCTGGAACTCCTAGAGACACCTGACACACGCTTGACATCTCGGTCTGATGTACGTACAACCACGCTCGAATCGACCTCGGTCGAAATTACAAGAAGCAACAGCAATGTCTGAAAAGAGAGAAAAGAGAGAGAGAGAGAGAAAGAAAGAGAGAGAGAGAAAAGAGAGAACGATGCGGTTATGCGAGAGAGCGCTACCGGTTGAGTTGCTACCTCCCGAGTTAACGCAATAACGTTGCGTAGGTGTTCAGAGATAACGGCTGCTGTTGACTATACCTGCCCGTGTGTCTGCGAAATTACTGGTATTTCGGTGGCTTGGGAGGCCATCTAAGTTGTTTTACGTGGGAACGCAGGTGATCTATAGTTCATGCACCGCGCGCTACCTTATTACTCACAAATTGTCGGAATGCATTAGGAGATTGTTGACTTGGAAGGGTCAGCGAACTTTATGCAGTAGCGGTCGGTTACACAAGAGGTGGAAAACCGATTTTCCGATTTCGGATCTGGCCGACCGATTGCTGACACCTTATTTATATAATCTTTCCGATTGATCTAGACCGGGCTTACATAATTGGTTCGTTTCAGAAACCACCATCTTTTCGTGGCGCGCAATAACATAAAGCGAAGAACAGAAGGGATGTAATTAAAGCAACAGACAGTTCGTTACACACGCGAAAATGGCGATTACGTCACAGTTACGTCACAGTCCGATTTCGTAACAAATACGTCACAGTCCATAATGGCGTACTAAGCACTTTTTAAACAGTGACACGTCACTAATGTTTTCAAAATTCAGAAATCTCTACATCAAATTCGAAAAGCTCTCACAGCACACAAGTATGCCGCGGCAGACAGGTACAAACTGACACATCAGCCAAATGCACCCGAGATAAAATTAGGAGGCCTTCTATTTTATTTTTATCGCGGGTTTCCTATCTCGGATGCGGCCGCTTTTGGCAGCGCACATTTTAAGCGTTGCGGCACTCCTTTGTTTGTAGCGATTCTGCCATATCGCATCAAACTTGGTGACTCACTGTACTCAAATTAGGTAAATAGTTACTCCTGAATGTAAGTGTTGTATCAACTTTCTAAGGCAACGCCCAAAATTTTGGATTTTAAAGTTGTCGAGAGAAACATATAGGTAACAAACAATTCTTAGTATTATAAGTTTTAAAGAACGCTCCGTAAACTGTACTGAAAGACATTAGTGTGATGGTAATTACTGAAACGTTACGGAGGATTCTTCATCAACAATACTTGAATGTTTTATGTTTAATCTTACCCAGTTCTTCACAGATCAAATCATGTTCGAAGAGTTGCGGGTAGTCGAAGGTGTCGCGGCAAAAGACGACGCGAGCTCGCGGGTTGACGGACGTGAAGATGCCGAGTGCGGCAAGCATCAATGCCGCGCCGGGACGCTGCAGCCACTCACGTTCCGTACCCTCGATGCGTTTCATCAGCGCCTTGTGTCGGCAGTACGCGTTGACGCTTAGCATCACCACCTCGGCCGTGTGGAGTCGATGACACTGGCAGTTTTGCGGACGACCTTCTGACCGTGTGACGTCATCAATGTGCGATGGAGCGGAACAGATGCAGTTCGCTGCGAAAAAAACGATTAAATCCTCCGGGTTAGGATTCCAAGAACTTAGTTGCTTACCAGTTGCCTGGGCTTGCAGCGCTCTTCTTTCGGCGATGACGTCCTGCATGTTAACACTAGAGTGCAGCAAAGAGTACCGGTGGAGTGGCGGCGTGTTTGGTTGTATTATCCCCCCATTTTTAGGGATCTGAAAAACGAAATTAATTCAGGAGTGTACACAGACACGCCCAAAGTAGAGTAAGCGGAAAGGAGGGAAACTGCCCATTAAAAGTTTCTAAACCAATTTGAATATTGGCCCAACACCCAACCCTAACGCTAAAACTAATTATAAACCTATAATCCTTTTGTTATTGAGCAGTTTTCCTCCCTTTAGTTTTTAAAATTGTTTAACCAAAACGGGATAAAGTTAATTAATCAGCCCAGACGGCGAAAACATGTTGCAGACAGGAGAACAACGAAAAAAGCGGTAAGAACAGTGGCCACAATTGCACGGCAAATATTTAGACTTCGGTTGTACTTCTTTCTGAATTGATGTGTAAACTTACGGGAGTTAGGAGAAGCTGACTGCCGTAGTTCCATTCTTCCGGCTCGACCAGCCAGGAGGCGAGGTCGCTTGTCCGCATGACGATTTTTTCAGAGACCGCTAACATCTCGTCCTATGGAAATCGACCCAATAAAAACCAGCAGACACTTGTTCGAGCAGACACTCTTTGCTTTAAGCATCCAATTATTTTAAATATCATCGTTAAGCTATCAATGTCATCAATATGCCTTAAATGCTCTTCATTTGCTTTAAATGCCATCAAAATACTTTGAATACCAAAACTCGCGAGACGAGTTTAACCACTCGAGATCTAAATACAGATCCCTCTAACTTCTAATTAAAACGGCAAGAAGCTGCCTCAACCCAGTATTATTTACAAGTTTCGGTCAGAACCAATACCGTAAAACCATCTTAATAAACAGAGGAATATACATGGAAATAGAAAAAATCGGCCACTACTGTATACGCGGTTGTTTTTCGAGATAGATAAGAAAAAACGTGACGGTAGGCTCATTAACTGGGTGTTGTCGCTGACAGGGAAACATGCATATCGGTGCCTTAACAGCTAGATTACCGTTAATATCGCGACGGATAAACCCGAGCTTGTTAAATTTTTCGCTGAAAAATCGTGACCGACGCCGGACGTACCGAGAAACGCACCGCGAAGGAGAACGCGCGGTGCTCCGCGGCCCGGTGGTGAGAAAACGCGCTGCGGGCAACACTTAAACTTATTTACACATTTTTCCTGGTGTGGAATAATCCAGAGCAGCTTTCGCCGCGCGGCGTCTTTGGAGCGACATGTTCTGCTCTGGGCGAGGCTGAGGCCGCCAATCGCTCGTTTGCAATTCTCGGAATCGACTTCGCTATTGTTTTGCGCCGCGACTAACGCCTTATGTTCGGAATTCGACAAATTCAGCGAATTCGCCGCGCCGTGATCCGGGTTCGTGACAAAGAATAGCGACCCGCGGTGAAGGCAAAGGTGCACAAGATCAGCCATTAGACACGGCAATAAAACGTCGTGTTTTCGAGAGCGTCGCGATATCTTTGTTTACCGATTAAAGCCGATGTTTGGATAATATTTGCAGTAGCCAAAAATAGGCAGCACGGCTATAAAAGTATTTGGTGCCATATTTAAGGGAAGAAATAACTTTAACCCGAGAAATAACTTTAATCCTAACTTTTCGTAATTTCTTTGTTACCGGGTTAAGGTTCGAACCCATGATAGGGTCGTCCTTTACACGTTATTTTTAGATACTGTAGTTGGTATATGTATCGGCCTCGTTAACCATTAGGCCACACAACCGTACACGTAGTCCTATTTTTACCACTGCTTTTTTGTTTCTATTCGTAGCGACCTTTGTAGTGGGTTCACTACAAACTGGATTAAAACCACACACGTTTTAAAGCACAGCTTGTTAAATCAGAGTGGTTTAGAAAACAAAATGACTAAATGTGTAAGAATCATTAGCGCTTGCACAGTATAAATTTCACTGGTCTACAAAGCCGAAAAAACACACTTTCACTGGCTTACAGAGCCGTTGTTTTTTTAGGAACTTGAATTAGTCGGAAACGCGTTTTCTCACACACCGGGCAAAGGCGGCGAATTTACAAAACAAGATCTCGAACAAAAACGTGATGGCGATGACCTGATGCGGTCGGCGGTACAGCAAGCTCGACGGAAGAAAGAACCGCAATTCGATTATGGTCAAGTGGAACACTTTTGTTTGTGTGCAATCGGCATAGGCGCCAATTTCCGGGATAACAGGGGTGCCATGCCACCCCATTGCAAAAGTTTGCCTTTCATACTTTCCACCTCAGTTAGTACGTCATTGGATATTATGAACAGTTAACCACCATTACAGTAAAGGCACAGCCATGCTTCTTACTAAACGCAAAACATAACCAACTATATAAAATAATGAATAAAATAATAAGTCAAAAACTCTACTAAAATCGAGCTATTTTATATGTATATAACAAGTCAGAAACTCTACTAAAATCAAGCTATATTATATGGTTAGCACACTAAACACGGCTCAACACGATCTTATATAAAATTTAAACGTTGTTGGGTCGATTTTTGCACTTTTTATGACCTTTGTTGTGCCATAATTACCCCGGAGATGAACCCTATCTGTTGCCAAGGTAATATAGATTAAGTAAGTCACAATATACATTGGGTTCACTGTCGACGTCACACTAATCAAAATGAATCGGTCGGGTTAAACAAACTCTTCCTGTTCGTGTTTGCAGTGTAAGCGACGCATTACAATCTTCGCGGGTTTGAGAAAATATTAATCAATCGATGTTTTATAACAGGCGATTTGCAGGTAAGTTTTACTTTACATAAGAATGTCTAAAAAGGTTTGGGTTTTTCGGTCAAAAAGAAATTACATGAAAACATGTACAAAACATCGTTACAGACCGGGAGAAATTAACTAATTACCGGGAGAAATGAATTAATAAAATTTACAAAGACAACAAGCGACGCGAATTGCCGAAATTCCGCCAAGAGAAAGGCACCCTCAATTGGATACAAAGTGACGCAGCATAACGCAACGCTAAACGCTGTAAACCGCATTGCTAAACGAAACGCTAAAAGTATTAGAATGCGGCGAAAAGCATCGTACAAAAACGCAACGTACTCCAGCGCACCCGCCGAGCATATAACCCCCAGGGTGCGCGGTACAGTTAGCCCCACGCCAATACCAAAGGGCACGATCGAAATTCGATTCAATTCCAAACAAAATTAATGAAAAACCAGAGCATAGAATTTTTAGAACTCTAGTGACTCATGTGGTCCGCCGGGTTTGCTTTGCACGTCGCCCTAAAATGCGCTAGACGGCGCTAAAGATCAGTACAGACCCCAGCAGTAGCTGCGCAGAACACCATACACACTTAATGAGCGATGTCATGGTTAAACAAATAGCGTCAGTAAACTCGAATCGTAACAAAAGAATACTTAAATAACTGTATTCAGGAACTAGCAACAAAATAATCAATGTAGGACAGATAGTATTTTAAATAGTCTGTAAAATTACCGTTCGCATAAAAAACGCTGAGTTTCGAAAGCATGATGGGCTCGTAACTTACACCGATTTTTTAAATGAAAATCGTATATGAATCAAACCATTTGGCCACACGTCAGCGCTTAAACAAGCGCAACTCCACCCATCGGACTTAAATTGATTTTCCCCTAGTTGTGTAGCGACTCGTATCGCAACCAATGGATAAACATAACACCTGATTGCGACTTAACCATACCCCGACCGTTGTCACTCAAAACATCGCTTATCAGACCACACGACATACATATCGAATTTTAATATCTAAACGAACACACCCAATCGCAATACAACCTTCCATTCACCGAACAGAAGAGTCGGAAATCGATAGCGTCAAGGAACAATGGTATGATCGTAAAAAAGAACCGAAATTCGATATCACAACTTTTTTTAGACTGCTTGATGTTAAACTATTTATTACGATTCAGTTTCTTACTATATGCTTAAATTTAAAAAAGAATGTGATTTTTGAGAGATAAAAAACAAATGTGCACAATACATCCCGATAGACCATATTCATTTTTCCTGTGACGTCATAATAGTTCCGCGCGCGCAAGTTCAATCATGCGGAACTACGTAACAGCTGAGTAACCAGACGCCTCGAATTTGATTATCATAAATACGTTTCGTTGCGAAAAATTTCGATCGATATTCCGTCCCCGGGCAATTTACAGTTGACAAGTGGAGTATCCCGCGATTGCGACAGAAACGGAGCCGAAATACACAAGTCGACAAAAAGGCTTCTCTCTCTCTTTCGAGCAGCTAAGCGATTCGAATTCGCGGCGTAAAACTCTCTTGCTCTGATGTAACACACTTCGGCGCGGCCTTTGTTTGAACAATAGACAAAACAAACCGCTTTGAGAATGGAACTAGCCAACAGAGCGAGAGAGCTGTGATATGTACACAAATAAACGCGGATACAAGACCCCGCCTCTATTAACGGGTTATTAAACCTGTTTATGAGTTGGTTTTAATGAATAGACAAAAGGAATTTGAGTTTAATGATTTTTAATACGAGCGAGATTGTTTCTTTAAACTTTATATACCGATCCGGAAATCAAAAATTGTGATCCGGAAATTAATTAAATAAATAATTTCTGAAGTTCTTAGGACTTGTTTTGCGTGATGAATTGTAGTTCTTATTAAATATGAGATTAAACATATTTAATTTTTATTGTCAATTCAGCGACACACTTAAACGGAAGGCTAGTAAATATAGGCACTTAAAACGAGTAGGGACCTCTATAAATTATTTACAACTATTTATTTCGCGAGGTTGCGCTGTAATACAGCTAAGTTAACTTTGGATCAAATCTTTTTTGAAATCGACAATAAAACGGAAAAAAATTATACGGAAATAGATTGGTCATCACTGCTGTTGATTTGTGGTATTTTGTCAAAATTTATGGCGGATGGCTGATTAGACAACTTGCTGGAAGTGCTTCTTTAATCAATCGCGCAAACAAGCCAATACCGATCATACGTGCCTTGCATCATTACTTGCATATGCAAGCTGTTTATTGAGTGTGGATTATTGCTTTGAGGATACACAAAGCGGGATTAAACACGGCCGAACGAACCAGCAAGTAATACAGTCATTTCGTCGCGGTTGCGTTGGGTGGATCAAAAACATAATAAAACGCAGGCGCAATAGAATGCTCAGACAAGTTTATTTATTTTAAATTTAATTAGATTGGACGAAAAATACATAACGTGCACGTTATGACGTGTTTAATCGCAAAACCATGCTTTTTAATAAAAGTGTTATTGATACCAGAATGTAAGTTTTTAAGATAATAACAATTGTACCGGGTGTTGATAGACATAAATCGGTGGCAGTTTTCAAATCTGATTACGTGCGTAAACCATCGCGTAATCCCTCGTCGATTATTGAAATAATTCGCTGGAGGCGAGAGAGAGAAAGAAACGAGAGAGAGCGCATAAACGAGAGGAGCAAATCTCTCCCCGCGTTGCTCTGGGGGAGGAGAAAAGAGTCTCTCGGCGGGAGTAATTCGTAATCAGCGTCGTCGTTGTAATTAACTGCGTCCTAAACGATTAGGCGTAAACAATACGCACACACAAAACACTTGGCGGTCAGTTGCCAAGATTCTACTGATGCGGCAATATGCAAATTAAACAAGTACAGCGAAATGCAATTTGAATCGACCGCGGGGATCGTATTGTAGTTTATGATACGAACACATTAACATTTTAATTTCGCGAACGGGCGCAAAAGTTTTGTTAATTACCGAACACTTAGTAGGTTTCATGTTAAAATCGCTGGATGGCGATAATCTGAAGAGGATTTCGTCACGCGGCTGGTATTATGATGTCATAAACCCCTCTCGAGTCTTTTGACCCTCTGGGTCACGGTTCGATGAATAAAACGTGGAAGAATGTTAGGAAAGAGAAATGTCGTTACAGAAATAGAAACAAAATAACCAAACCCAAATCGACTCCGGTTGGTTATCTTTGTGTATTTTCGCTGTTTTACCTGAATGACTATGAGCGATTTTCTCCTACTATAACGGTTTATTTTAAAAATGTAAATTTAAATGAATCGTTTAACCACTTTATGCTGCTCCTGCGTCATATTTCCTATTATTGCATCACAACCAGATGACCGGTGACGTTTCGGGTTCATTTAAACTTTGTTTGGAGGTAAATGATTTCGAAGTTAGGTTCTAAAACAATAGACTCTCGGTGTATGCGCGTACGCAAAACGCACAAAAATTATGTGCGTGTAAATATACATTTTGTACGTGTCAAAGGCGCGCAAAGATCTCGTCGAGTTATCAAGAATTGCGAACGTCCCGATCTCGCTGTTGTTTCGGGGAGGAAATCAACGCACTGCCGACTTATTTCTTCGCAAGAAAACGGGTGCAGGCTGCACAGCAAAATAATCGAGGAAGTCGCCATTTTCGAAGGAAAACTGAACGAGTAGCGGCAGGGCGATTGCTTCCCGAATCCTATTTACCAGAAATGCCCGATCAATCAGACCGATTTGCTGCCAGTCTGTTAAATTAGCCCGGTATCACGACGTTGGCATTCTGTTGCGTTTACAAAAAAACACCAACGCCTTCCTTCTCAAAATCACCGGAAAAACATTAAATTAAAGAATCAGTTGGTAAGAAAAGCCGTGCTTTCCGCTTGCTTTTAGTTGTATCGTGGAAACGCAGTTAATCTTGTTTACATTAAATAGCGTTGTTAAAATACCGGTTCTCGGATATAAGACGAATTACGCAATAAACGCATGTCGGCTGCGCTTCCTCGTCATAACGCCACCGGCCCGAGACACACACAGTATAGTGCATGCAGCTAAATTTAGCCTGTAATAAGACGAAACGGAACAATAGCAACGCTGCTATGCGAGTGCGTGCGTGTGTCATAGTAAAATTGAGCACAGCAATTTCTTTTTCTATTTAGATTCTGTTAATTTTTAATGCGAGTTTTCAAATATCTATTTTAATGGTCGCTTTTAAAGGGCGCATTTTAAAGTCAATACATTAAAAAATGCGTTGATTTAATCACAGCTTAATCTTTATTGACTGATGGAGTATTTTAACAAGAGCAGATGGCGTAGCGCATACAAACATTGCTCAACCCCCGCGAGAGAATAAAAGAGAAAGGGGAAGCGAGAGAAGGGGGGGGGGAAAGCTTACCTGCCAAGGAAAATTTACAATTTAAAGTAAACGAACGAATTTGTATTTAGAAGGTCCCAATTGTAAATTATATTGTGTTAGTTTAACGTTTAATTGACGACTTAAGCGCTGAATAAGGAACGGGATATAATTATCCACTCTGGTCGTACGCCTTCTAGATTCTAATGGAACAACTAATTTAGAAACAAAACCACAAAGCTGTCTGTAAACGTTTCTGTTTCCACGACCAGTTGTCCGATTTACCAGCACACGTGACTTTATGCGTACGTGAACATGCCTTAGGGATGTTAAAGAATCAATTATAGATTTCTACAAACCACAATTTTTTTACAACGAGGAAAGAGCACAAACGAAAAATTCCTTGCTTATCACGGACACTTGTGATCGCTTTAAAATTGAATACGCGAAAAAAAAATTTCGTCAGGAAAATGACGGGTTAAAGCCGCAAGCATCCCAATAATCCAGCCCCTTTGTCAATTACCCGTGGCCCAAAACGCCGCGAAGATCGGGTTACTTGATTTGGAAGAGGTAAAACCAAGAAACCGTCCTAATCTGTTGGACCAGGCCATAGGCTTAAATATTAACATGCCAATACTATTGACAAGTGTGTGGTCCGGATTGCGATTTTACCGCAATCAAAAAGGTTCCGTTCTGCGAATTCAACAATACCTAAGAAATGCGTGTTACGCCAAACGAACCGCTGAGGTGTTTTCGAAGCGCTTGACTATCTTGCAACAAGTGTTGCGCAAGTGTTTCCGGGTAATAAAAAAGATATCGCAGTGCTGCCGACACAAAAAGCGAACTGAAAACGGTTGTTAATAATTTAACGAGAAAACAAAGGGCGAAAACCGGCGGCCACAAATAAAAGGAAAAACGCATTGAGCAACACCAGACTGTAGGTCGTTGGCTGTTACGCCCTTTAACCGTAAGCAAGCGAGTCGAGCCAATGACAACATTATTAGGTTCGTGACCCTGTTTCTAACTGTACGGCAAATGAAAATGGATTTTAACAACAGTACTGATAGCGCGATGAACTATTTACTAACCGCTGAGTACCACCTACACGCTTTATTTTTTATGACCGCCAAATAACAAAGACTAATTGGTGATCAATCACTACATAGTATGACTATTTTAAGCAATGCACATTCCCTAAAGACTACAAGTTAAGTTAAGGTTTAAAAGTTTTGCGTGTACATTTTACCATGCGTTTTAGACCTTAAATATGTACACTACCTTGTCTCGGCAAAATGTATTAGTTGCTGGTGGTATAGAGTGGTTGCTGTACCATTGTGACCTGCTGTACGTACCGGTTCGCGCAAGTTTTTTACATTCAGGGACCAGGTTATGACTAATGCAATATTTAACATCAATTGACTGTACTTTACAACTAGTCCATTAAAACACAATTTGTGTACTTAAATCAGCAACAGCATTTAGAATTTATTTATTGAAATTCCTATTCCTGTATTAAACCAATATTAAAAAAACAATTTAAAGTAAAATGTTTTTCCTGAAATAATCGTTTGCGACATTAGTTATTTCTGTAGGTGGTGACTTTCAAAACATAGTTTTTAAAAGTATTTAATCTTCGTTTAAATTACTATGTGAATTATTCACTGGAAGTGGTAAAATTATATTGGTTCATAGGAACTTCGTTGAAGTTTACGGTGCTGCACTGTTGGTATCAATCAATCACACGATAGATAATGAAGTTACTCAGGAGGAGAGAGAGTGAGAGTGAGAGCGGCGGGAGGAAATAGATAAAAAAGAGAGAAAGGAAAAGGCGAAGTCATCAAACACGGTTCGATGCCTGTATTACATATATTTAAGCGTACATCCGTACAAGCCAAACGGGAGTCAAATTTTAACATATGTTTTGCGAAAGAAACAATGCGTATTATCTTTTCGGGCTAGCACGGCGAATTTAGGTCAAATTTTATTAACAAATTAAACCCTCTTGTATTATTGAATGATGTTGAAATAGGTCGCTTAACAAGCAAAAAATTAAAACCGAAAGTTACTTAAAAATAATCGCAAATCAGGGAAATTCGCTTCGTGTCCGCTAATCTAATCAATAATCGTGCACAAGGCAACAATGATATATTTGCTCTCCTAATCTATTAAGTACGCTGACAGTAAATGGGCAGAGTACACAGAACCAGTGTATGTGCTGGACTAAAGAACTCTAACGCACCACTACGTGTGTGTGTGTGCACGAACACGATTTAAACTTGAACCTGTGGAATTGATTGCACTGGCTCGTAGCGAATTCGTTCTTCGTTTCGTTTAAAAACAATCTTGATGTAAAGTTACCGATGTGTGTATACAAATAGTGGGAGAAGTGATTTCCCATCGATGGTGCACCATTCTAGTCGATGCTACTATCTCACTACATTAATTCTGCGCAGGAAAGGGTCTGTAGACTGGTTAAACGATTAAAAGGAAATTGTTTTCAGAAGGGTGAATATGAAACCAAACGTGCTAACTGGAACCTGACGTGTTTGCAACATGATTCTACCAAGCGTGCTGCTTGTACGCTGGAAAATGTCAAGTCAATTAAGTGTTATTTTAAAATATTACACTTGATTTGCTTGCAAACTCTTCAAGAATGTCAAAAGGATGGTTATCTTCTTTCAGAGTTGATTAAACAAACAGAGCTTCGACTAAAATATTTTAGCGATGATTAGCTACTGAAGATTTTAAACAAGTGTTTACCTTTTAGGGTATTGATAAAAAATTCAGCTTATTACCTTGGAGTATTCGAAACAATTGATTACACACAATTGCAATATTATACGACTTTCCAGCGCTCGTCTCGCACAAAAAGTGACACTTTTTGCGATCGACAGGAGAATAAAAGAAACAAAAAAGAGGAAGTTTCCTCACCGGGGTGAACACTTGTACGTCAAAGGAAACACTAATGCGGTTTAAATTTAAATCAACATTCCATTCCTAAAGCAAGTATCATGTGTAACTTTTGCGGAATTTGACCAAATGCTTATTTCGAATTAACAGAACAAAAACGAAAAAATAATCCCCAATAAAAAATGTAATAAAAATTGAATAACACACAACGCAGTAGGCCTAATGTATTTGAATAAACAAATTTTAGAAAACGATTCAAGTAGATAATTGATGGCATAATTAGACATGCTCTAACTGTGAATGGATGCGCATTACAATATCCGCGTGGGCTGGTAATAAGACATCGACAACAGAAAATGTCATTCAATAAAATAATTCGCAACATTCGAGAAGATATGTGGTAAGTAATTGACGTACGATTCGGGTTTTATCGTGATATTTATGTCCGGAAAATGGCAGATAAGCATTTGTGTTTTGAAAGTATTCAATGGAACGATATGACCCATAACAAGCGGTGATTAGGCCACGCATAAAGAACAAAATGTCCCTGTCCTACCACCAACGCGGTACCAGAGAGGTAAGGAGAAAGAAAGAGAAAGCGAGAGCGCTCCGAGAAAGGAGGAGCAATTCCTCCCATTGTTCAGAACCAGGAACATCTGTTGGCACATCTCTCTAATCTCATACGAAAACAGCAAGACATAATTTCATACATTTTAAGCGACGCGTGGTATATTTAAAACTTCTACAGTCAAGACTTTTCAATTTTCGACCCACTTCAAACGCGTTTCAGAAATATTCGGATTAAAAAAAAACAGACCACTCGTTTTGACACAGAGCACAATTATCGTTCATTTCGGTTACTACTTAACCAACTTTGCGTTTCAGAAATATATATAATGGCAGAACCGTGTTCCCTTCAATCGTTCGGGCTCAGAACCATGAAATAATTAACATTCCAAAAGCGTTTCGACGCACATGTGCAATACTCTATACTCGCATCAATATTTAATGCGTCAACGTCTGGAGCATCGTGTCCGGTACAATCTTCAATAGAAAGTCAACGTTAATGTCTAGAAATTGTTTAATTGCGCGTCGAATCGCGCCTGAAACGACATTTAGGGCTGTCGAAAGCGAACGCGATTTATCACAAAACGATATAGCACGTAATAACCCCACCCTACGAAATTAAGATAAACTTTTAGCGGTAGAAACTGCGGATTCTTTTGACGTTTTGTAATACTTTTAAGAACGGGCGACTAAAACTGCTCGTCACAGAATGTCATACCTCGTTTTGCATGGTTGGGAATTTAAACTTCGCCGGTTTCGAGGAAAATAAAAAAAAATGTTCTGCTATTTGACTGTTTGAACTCCGTAAATATTGCGTTGGCATTTCCGATCAGACGGTTATGAATTAAGTCGTCGCTAAGTGAGCAAGATATCGTCTTGGAAACCGAGTAGGGTTCGGGTAGCATCAATTTCCCTTTCGTGTTGTTTTTTCAGCACGAAACGAACCGCGACCGACCAAACAAAACGCAAATTGGGGAAAGTCTTGGAGGTGATTATCTCAGGAGTAACAAATAATCTCCAGTTCCTGCCGCCCGCGGCTTCGTTTGTTACGTCATAGCGATTAGACTTTCGTTTATCGATAATTTTCGGCAATTAGCTGCAGTCAAACTAAGGGGCCGTTTTCCGCCCCCCCTACGCTCGAAGGTTGTATTAGCGATTAACAAATTTTCGTGAAAATAGCATTGGATTTGTGGGGATAATTTTAAACGCGCTTTTTCGCCGAAATCGTGCTCGATCAACCGCATTTGATTGTAGGTGACGCCTATTGGTACGTGATCAATAATGGATGAAAAAAGGTACTGAGTACCAATACCACCACGCTTACTTGACACTCGCGGCCTGATTATTTAAATGCAAGTCGACCGGGGCTAAACACTAAGTTATTAAGGATATCACTGTGATCATCTGTATAACAGCGACCACAAATCGCCGAATCCGATATAAATGCAGGGGAAAACTAAAAGGAGTGAATGAGGGAAACTGCACACTAAAATAGAAACTATAACTATAAGGTTATTTAGTGGGTTTAAGGTTAATTTTAGTACTAGGGTAAAAACTAGTGTTTGGAATAATTTAAAACTATTTTTTGTAGTTTTGAAAAACAATTTCCTCTTTCCCTCATTTTAATGTTTTACATAAATGCGTTAGCTTAATATAATGCGGAAAGTACAGAATCATAATTTAGATTACAACCAGGGCGGATCGGTCTGCCTGTGTCACCTAATTTACAGACAATTGTAAAACAGATTAAAGAGTGAAATGTTTAACTACATCTGTTGGCGCATGTTATGCCATTCGTAGGAAAGGACAGAAATATGGTTTGCTTGGTACTTAAACATAGGTTGTATGTACTGCATATTTACATATCGGCATTTCCAATAAAAACAATATGCGCGGGTCGGCTGTGTCGGAGATGACACGTAGACTCGTAAAGTAACCTGTGTGGCACTTAACCGGTGCTCGAGCGAGTGCTTAAGAGTAACGTCTCGTTTTACTTGCCTGGGACCTTCAATCACCTACACCAGGGACCTACGATTTTGTGTGCGGATTGTAAAGAGTGAGCGAAAGGCCAATATTTGCATTTCGATAGCGAAACATGACTGGTGATAAACAGTGAAAACGCGAATTTAACTTACCTCTCCGTGCTGGGAATTCCGACCAGCTGGCGTCGTGTCCGGCAAGTAATATAATCTGGTGGAAGCCAAATCTTGTCCAGAATGCTTGTCGTGCCAGAGAAGCTGGAGTTCGCCGACACAGACCGGGTCTTCGGGCCGGCATTGGACGAAGAAGAATTCCCCGAGCGCAAGTATTCGCTCCTCGGAGCCCGTGACGTCACGGGGTACGTCGTCGCCGGGCGGGTCGGCGTCGTCGCGCGTGTTTGAACTCTCGGACTGGTGACGGCGGCCCCGGTTTCGAGCACAGGTGGCCGAGGGAAGACGGCCCGCGTCGGTTGAAATGTGGTAGCGGAACGCCTTGTAGAACACGTAGGATCCATGCCGGCCGCAGTTCGCGCCCACCCACTGGTAAAACAAAGGATGAAATTAGGATGGATGGAACAAGCGACCTCCTTACAATAACACAGCCCGGCGTAACCAGCGAACCCACACTAACGAAACTCCACACACATTAAAAATTAAACAGTACAAGATAAATATAGATTAATACACACCAACATACACCAGGAGGTTTCCTGGCTACAGAGTACACATACAATGTACAGTATTAATGCAAGGGTCGCCGGATTGAATTCCGAAGACCTGGCTAATTGAATATCGGTCTTGGCCACGTGTTGTGACGTTGTTACTTGGCTGGATGCCCGGAGGGTAGCTGCAATGTAATCTCGCGTACATAGACTTCAGCCCAGGTATATTTACCAAACAGAGGCTCGCATTATGATCGGACAGATTAGCGCTATCAATTCAAGCGACATTAATTGCAGCTTTAATTGCGATTATGTTTTTTCGGTGTTGCCAGTAAGCAAACAACTAATGAAAAATCTGTACATTAATTAATGTGTTTGTTAAAACGACATGCACGTCCAGGGTTATTGAAATGGCAAGTTTCAAAAATCGTGCTTTTAGAAATAATTTCGAAACACATACATACTCGTGAGTCGTGACTCGTGACAATATAAAGACGGCTTTTATTATAAATTAAGATAATAAAATTAGGACATTTAAATGATGTGATATATTAAGGTAAAGGTAAAAACCGGGGGGCATGCGAAAGGGCGAGATAAATTGGTAATCGGAAATTGTAGATAGTATTGTTATAACGTAAATCTTATATTCCCGACCATACTTGCTTTAGTTTATGGGACAGTCTCCCGTATAAAAGCCGATTTTGCTACCATATGCATTATTGATGTCCTGGTCAGAGTATAACAAATTAAGATTGGGAATATATTCACAATTATAAGATGATGCATGGCCTATCTAGGTAGAAAACGCGCGCACAGCCAAATCACTTTAGACCTGGACACTAAATTTAAAAAAATCGAAATTTGGAAGAAAAATGTTTTTTTTTGATAAATTGTGTTTTTCTTATTGTTCTACTGGTAATTCGGATGATAGATACAAAGTTAGTTCGTAAGGTACGCTTAGCAGTTTAGTAAAACAAAGATTAGGCGTGTAAGAGTGCACTGTGTGGCCTAGAAAGGTAAACATGACTCATATCTAATTTTTCTCCGTTGTCGAGTAACTTATCTTCCGTTTTACCATTTTATCGACGCTTAAAAATAAATGTTCTTAATTAGCAAAGGTAGACAATAAAAATGGAATTTGGGCCTTTTATCGACCTAAAAGCAATTGGTTTACAGAATTTGAAACTTATATTGTCCTATCGGCTTTATTTACCGTGACAGCTTCTCCTCTTTGCGCCGTGCTCCTAAGGTTCGCATTGTGGTGTCGATTCGTCATTTCTCTTTTATTCTCTTTCTTTCTCCTGGGCGAGAGCGGAGAGAGACCAAAGTCTTTCTGTGTTGACGTTGGCACCCCCGTAGCGGCACAGACGGACGGGGGAGTTGTGTTCGATTTTAAAACAAGGTGATCCGAAGATTAAAGCTGATTCGATTTCGCAGCTACTGTGACGTCAACAATACTTATCATTGTAGCGATGAATTAGCTTCGCGGAAGTTAAACAGACCATCTAATATCCTCATTCACGTGTATTTGTAAAATGCAAAGCAACACGATATTTTCTATCTAATAAATATCCTAAATCTGTAATGCAAACAAAAAACGCAAATATAAATATAAACCAACTCAGGATATTAATGTTACAAAACTAAACGATGCTAATTTTACAAAGCTGTAAGACAGTATTAAAATACATATGAAAAATAAATTTAGCATTAAACCAAAATCGTTAAAATTCATTTATGTTACCAACCATTAAAGCATCAATTTAAATTTCAAAAATTTCATTTTGACGCCAAATAGTTGCGTAACAAATTACAAGCTTAATTTTAGGACATGGGTCTCTCTACACATTGTGTAGTTGTTTATGGTGCGTTTAGTATCCGGCCTAGAATCGATTGCTGGATTAGTGCTATTATTTCCTAGAAGGCCGAACTGCCAATTGTTGGAGCCAAACGCCTTCATATATTTTAGCTACATCTCACAACTAGTTATGTAACGTACTTTATTAATAAAAATCTCACTTCTGAATTATTACGTCATTTAAGAAAAAGAAAACGCCCTGACGACTTTTGTGGATGTACTTCAGAACTTATACATTTAAAATCTGGTTCTTAATTCAACTGCTTACCATTCAGAATAGCTCGACATTAAAGTCTAATTACCTGCCTTAAATCAATAATCCACTTTGTTTAAGCCATCCTTCTAATTGAGTATTCTGAATCGACAATTTAAATATTCCGTTTGAAAATAACTCTCGAAAGCAATATCTTATACTACGGATATACCAAAATAACACTCGGTTAAATGCCGGGACAACACACGGTGTGCCTCTTCATTGATTGTAATGCTTATGCCATCAAATACAATGACATCACCACAAGACTAGTGTAATGTAAGCCGTTCCTCCCGTTTTTCTCTTATCGGTTGTTTCTTTCTTTATCTTTACCCCTTCTCTCTGCTTTCTTTCTTTCTTCCAATCGCGCCTATATCCTTTTTCTAGCCTCTCGCCGGTAATTTAACCTGTAAGTTAGGTGCGCACTAATTAAGTACCAACTGCGTGGCAAATGTTACCTTTAATGTGCACCTACCCTGACCGGAATTATTGAGATGTTAAGTGTATTATGACGTAACAAAAGAATAGCGATTTTGGCGTGTCAGGTTTCTTACTGATAACAAAATATTATGCAAGAACGCACTTCAAACAGAAAACCTATTAGATGCAAAATAGAAATAAATAAACGCTCGGGGCGTAGTTTGGACATCGCGACACATTTTTGATTTCTGCCAACGCTACTGTTACGTGACAATAAAAAAGTCGCTGACCCAAATTTCGAATTAAACGATCGACACTACAAATGACAACGTCTGTCAGGCCGTTACTGCAAATCAGCATGTTTACGATTGCGCAAAATACACGACTGTTGCACTTATAACTGCTATCTCGCATTCAAATCTTACCACACTTTAATTAACCTCTTAGGTAAGCATACGCCCGAATCGCGAGTTACGGATTTCAGTAAGCCCGGGTGCACTAATCCTGCGACCCGATTTCAACCGCACTAATACCACGTTGCATTTAGCGCAAACTATTAGTAATTACCAGCGTCGTTCAGATGGAATTCGTAGACGCTTTGAAACGGGTTATGTCACTGTTCTGCGGCTTCGTGTTTATTAGATCACGACTCTAACCTTTGCAATATTCTCAATAATCCTTTTAATGGTTCAGAGAATTCTTCGAACGGGAAGCGCATACAGCTTCTTAAATTCTTCGAAGTGCAAACGCGCCGTAAATATGACATTATACGTGCGTGCTTTCATTTCCATTTAAGTAAACACGACCTCCGTCCTGCCAAATTGCTCGACTCACAATTATCCGCTATCCGTAGATTAGAGGCAATAAAATCGGACCGCCTTCGAGCCGCTCCGGGCTGCAGAGAGGCTCGATTGTCGGGTATTCGACCCTCAAACTGATCGATGAGAATTAAGAAAGAATTACCACTAAGACTGATGCTGAGGAAATCCAATTGAAAAATTAAACAAGCACGGTCGATAAGCTGCACTACTACCAACCAACTGAAACTATTAAACGGTGAGTTTCGACCGATTAATACACCCCAACTCAGACAGCAGCCTTTAATTTACTTGGAATCTGCATGTTCGTGCCTTGAGAAGGGTAAACTGCGCAAAGAGCGCTTAAAATAGACTGAATAATATTGGCCACAAAACTGACATTTTCCGAGCAACAAACACCATGCAAAATAGGTTAGACGCCAACATACAATAGAATAAAATATTTTAAATACACTAACTATGCACCGAATAAAAGGTTAGTCGTTTGTTCAAGTCTGCATCGATTCATTGATTGGCTTCCCACCAGTTCCGATATCTTAATTATTAATTGCCTATTTTATAAACGCCTTCGAAATTATTCATAAACGTGACGAGTAAACAAAAATCTGCAATAACGCACACGAAATTGTAAACAGACTGGTATATGTAAACGCGAAAATATAAATAGGTTTTAAACGGTAGCCGTTTCTTCTAAACACTAAACACGAAATTTACAACTTCAATAACTATCTGAAACCGACTCACGCACACGAAGTAATGACTCTACACATCCACCATTCGAGATTACACGACCAACTGTACGGGAAACAGCGCAAAGCTACCAGGAGCGACAGCCCTGTTTCTTTTATTGCACTTCGTGAGCAATTTCTCTCTTTAATCTCTCAGGGCGAATGGTGTGCAGTCCCCATTCGTAACGTATTGGCATCTTCTTGTTTCCGAAATAGTCTGTTATCACTATCGTGGGCTATAAAATTACACTCAACTTCAAGACATTTTCATTACGCGTGATCGTGTTTAAACCGACAGTTGTTTAATCCTTGAACGACACCCAAATGTTAATTTACGTGACATGACTAATTTAACCGAGCCGCTTTGGAGAATTACATAGTGGAGCCTATATTCATACATTGATCGCACAAATAAATGGTGACTTGCCAACGGCATATCATAGCCACCGTCTTAAATAGTTCACTAAAACTCATGCCGCTATTTTGCATCGTAACTAGTCACGAATAGATAGACACGAGAACAATAATAATAAATTGACTGTATGCTATTGTATTCGAATGCGATACGCACAACAATAGCCAAAGGTGCGGAAACTGCTTTTTGATTTTTGAACCTCAAAATGATTCGGAAATGTGCCAGTCTACATGGCTTTTTTCGCGGTGGTGTTAGATGTAAAGACGTGGCCAGCATGCCATGTCTCGTTACAGGGAAGAGATAATGTGCTAGTAATTAGCTCTACAGACCCCTCTTGGTCTGTACCGTTCTTTGCCTATCGTCAACACTCGTAAGCACTTAGGCAAACTCAAGCGTCAGTCCTAAACACACAATAAGCATCGTGCAAATTACTCCTGTGTGCCGGTTACCGATGTCATGATAAAGTTATAGGAAACGCCTGTCTATGAGGTATCCCCGCTGCTTATACAAAATTAAACTTTATTAATTGGTTAGTTTTTTCCTTTAAGTTATTTGAAACCGATTCATATTTCCAGTACACGTATTAGATAAAAGCTAAAATGTTGCCTATCAATGTAATTTGGATTTCTGTTTAACCTATTCCTATACATCCTTTTATCGATTTGGCCTTCGAATTCTTTGCGAATTTCAGGCTACTTGGCGGTTAGACTAAACTATATGGTTCTGTTTTTACAGTCAAATATACCTGGCGGGCTGGCTGTATCTTCGGCATGTATTTGAAGAGAAACTGGCTTCTCTGACGAATGAGGTCTTTAACCACATGAAAACACACGCGTATTCATATTACAGGGTAATAAATAAAGCCGCGGCCTGCAGAAACAAAGAACAAGTCCGAAACGTTTTATGCAACTCTAATACAATCACCGGCATACTATACCCAGTTTCTTTTAATTTATACAGAATTTCATAGTAATTACACACATCAAGTTAAATATAGACGAAGGAAGAGAACGGTGATTTAGGTCAAATTGAGAGAAGGGAATTAAAAAGAGAGAGAGCGGGACAATAGAATTCAAGCAACTTACTAAACAACGCATTTGGTGTATTGACAAAAATGCAGTACATTATTGGAAAATCTTTAAATTGCAAAATCTTTAAACCGTACCACATTGATTATACATCAGGCCTGATAATCGGACATTCCTTTAACGTGACCTAAACTTTCACGTTCTAAACACCCGAAATACCCGCAACAGGCATAAATCAATTTTAATAATCCACGACGTACGTGTCGGTCGGTTGATTCAAGAAAACAACTTAGCAAATCTATTTGTAATATTTAGAGGGCGCCGGTCGCCGAAGAAAGTATCTCTTAAAGTAAACAATTCTGCACATCAGAGTCAAGAACTGCTGTTGTACTTAGAGGGAAGGCTCTTAGCGCCGTCTCAGTGTGTGTACATACTATAAGGCTTGGTGTTTGGTTCCGTATAATCGATGCTTTTGTCGACAGGCATCGTCGGAACCCATACAATAAACCGTTCTAGTTCTTCGCACACCCAGACTGCTTTGCCGATTATTGACCTCATATTAAAATGTCGCACAAAGTATATACCAATATTAACCAGTTACATTATACATTCTGGCTACAAATAAAAACAAATACGGCATGCCAGGTAAAATAGTCGTTATTATGATGGCTAAGGATTACTTTTTCGTATAATATGTAAAAATATGTGTACAATGTGTAGGGCAAGCCAAGTAAATAGAGATATGCGGAATTAGTGCGAATACGAACAAACCAATTTCAAAGATGAAATCAAACTACATTGTTACCGGGAAATAAGAACATGAAAGAGCCTGTAGGTAATCTTGGCGAAATAACAAAAGTCATAATTACACTTTTCCAAATGAAATAAAGTAAACTTTTATACTATCTCTAAAAAAAGTCTAAAAATCCGATTATTGCCTTCGTATATTTTTTTACTCAAACCATCTGACAAATCAATTTATAATGCGCCGACGTAAAGCAGATTCATTACAGGGTTCATAAATAACTAGATGAGAGCGCGCGCAAAAGTGCGTTGCGGCTTTTCTTTGTTATGCCATGAGTCTCTTACAAGCAAGACAACGCTTCCGCGGGGCTCTAACTATTAATACCACAACCGGCCTGGTATTATGTATTCGCATAGTATACGAGTAGTGTTCGAGTTAACCTAACTCTTTAAAGGTTAAACCGGGGCGCCTTCCCTTCACAAGGTTGTCTATACTGCGTAACACACAAGCACGTATACAAGATTCCTAAATTGTTGCAATGTTAGATTCTTTATATTGTTGCGAATGTGAGTCATGATTATTTCATTATTATTATGTAAGATGTTTATTCTGGCTTGACTAGTTACTTAATCAATACAAATGTGGAAATAATCAATATATATATGTCATTGGTAAAGCTACTTTACAACGTCGGAATTATTTGTTAGACTGAATCGATAATACATTCTTGTGTAACGAACGATAGCAAAGTTTTAAGCCGATATAATTTTAATTTCGTATTTTTAAACATTTGGATTTTCGAATTTAATCGACATAGCGCGCAGTTTAATACTCTTACAAAATTTATTATTGATTTGTAAAGAAGTGTTTCAGACGTTCAAACTCGTTCAAAATTCTTCGTTGTCAAATTCAGTAGGGAGGTGCAGGGTTGGAAATAGAATCGGTTTCTAGCCCTGCGCTGTAAAGTTATCGATTGCCCCAGCTTATATACACACTGTTAAGTTTGTTGAGCCAATAGGAGAACTTGTACGGATCAATGGAAAATAAAGCATCGCGAAATCCCACTGTAAAATCCCAAGTAAAGTAACCGAAGTTTGACACATCTTTCATACGCAAACTTTTAATATTTATATTAATTTAGATTTGATGATTCGATATATATGGATGCCCAAAATATTGCAATAAATTAATACGTTTTTTATGATATTCAACATTTATAATAACATCAAATGATATAAAATTAGTATGTGGGTTAATAGTGTATTTGAGATACATATTTTAAAACGTATTTATTTAATATGCGCTGTTTTGCATTTATGTTTTTGCTTAATCTGCCATAAAATACCTTTAAAGATGTTTCGATCCTAATTTTAGACGATAAATCAGTTGTCTTCATTTATTGTGAAATCGTGAAATCGAATAAAAATCGTTTCATTTAATTGTGATAAAAGTTACCTAAAACTGACCAAAGCCAGTAAACCGAACGCGAAAATAATTGGAAACCCGATAAGCCTGCGCAGCGCCGAGAGAGATAATAAAGAGAGAAAGAGAGGAGGGGAGAGAGGAGGAAAGTGATAAATGGTGGAAGGAAATGGCACCCTGCCAACCGCCTGTTCAAAAATATTGCAGCTCTGAGTTGGAGGCATGTAAACAAACACAGATTTGACTGATAACATTTCAGAGGATTTTTTGTCGATATAGGTATGCGCACCTTCTTATTATATACTACCTGTTAAATAACGCGTTTGTAAAATGAACAACAAACTGACTAAAATTCTCTATACACATTGTAAGCGCAGCTTGCTTATTTAACCAATGATTAATGTAACAATATTTCTAGGACTTTACCCTTTACTCGAGCATAATGAAATGGCCAGAAGCATGAAATAAAAACACAAAACAAAAGCTATATTGCTATTTTCACATACCGTAGTACAATTGGAAAACAATTTAAATCTGAGCTACCCGTTGACGATACGTCTTGACAGGATATTAAATTTGTTAAATAAACTTTATATGAGAGGATTTTATCAGTTTTGACACGATTAAAATCAATGGAAGCTTAATTTTGTCTCTCTTTTCTCGATTTAAATCATCGTTGGGGGATTAATTTTAAAACGGAAAAGGGAGTTCTAATCGCCTACTGCGTCACAGTTGGCATTGTTATCAGGTCTTTGTAACGTGAACAATGGCTTGGTAAACATCACCTGTCAAGCGTGATACAGCAGTTTGTTGGTTTTTGGTGAGTCAGGTTTATTTGTCCCGACAGGCGTCTTTAATGTGGCTCACATATAAACATCAATTCCGTAAAATATAAACACGACACACTACTCGCATTAAAACTCTCGAAACAGCAATTCACGATACTAGGTTAAATCGCCCAAACAAAACCTGCCACATTAATTTGTCAGGCCGAATTCACGAAAAGATTTTCAAGTGTGGCTCAAATATAGATTTAATTCGATTGGCGTCTTTTGCTGTAACAATACCCAGTGTAATTATCGAACACCGCGAATTCTCCAACCAAAGGACAAGAGAAGTAGTCGCGCAGTTAAATGGATTGGTTTAGCAATCGATTATGCACGTCTTAACTCACATGCTCCGTTCTATCGTGTCTGAATTATGGCAGTTGCATTAGATGTTACGCCTATGCCACCTAACCTGCCTTTTTGTACAAACTTATATTCCTGATAGAAATCGGGTTTATTAATTATTAATTTAAGGACAGAACTAAATGGCCACGGATTTTGTATTGCGTATTCGGGCATAATCCTACCCGTTTCGTATATAAAACTCAATATCAAACTGAGCCAAAATCTGCTGCATATTTATAAACCAAGTAGGCTAGGTCAATATATTGGTTGCATAGACAACTATACGAGTAGAAAACACATTATCCCACATCAAACGTATCAAACTAAGTAAATAGGTAGTACACATCGATTTATTATATTTTAAGTTCGCAAATGTTAAAGTCTTTCCTTTATTATTTAAGCTACCGAAACGGCATTCACGAAAGTGGTGTATTCCTTATTTTAGCTGCATAAATATTTAAACACAGCCGATGCTCGTATAAAGAAAAGTAATTCGGCGCTGCTGTGGTCCGTAATTGCTACATTCCTTCGCTTATACACCTATAAGCTCTCACAGACATCCTAGCTTATATATAGGTGCAGTGAAAACGTCTCTTTAATATTTGTAAAAAAGAGCATTGATCAATGGTATGTGTCAAGAATGTAAAAATTTTAAAGAAGTTCCAAATTTAGAAAGGCTCCACATTAAATAAACCGCATTAAATGTGAAAAATCCGAAAATTGAACGAAACAATTTCCCTCCTGTCTGCCGTTTGCCTTTTTTTGCGACAAATCCGACTCTGTTTGCCAAAATATTTTCCATTTCCAAGGGCTTTGTTATGGCATTCTCTGTTGGCATACAGGGGGATTAAATTTCGACTAATCCGTGGAAAATATTTGGCCAATTAGGTGCAAGTCGCCGTAGAATTTGATCGCACTAATCAATCACTCAACGCCCAGTTCAATGGGCGCCCTGCTAAAGGCCAATTCTCTATGGGCACAATCCGTCTCGGCGGCGCAGACCACTGCTACATTTCCGCCATTTGCAATACAACCTATAAACAAATCAATTCGCAACGACAACCCAGATTTGCTGGCAGAACTATAACTGCCTTCAGTGGCGAATACTTAATTGAAAATAAGACAGAAACTTAACACAAAATACTAATACATTTATAGCCAGTTGATTAATATCGCTTAACCGACAATTATGGCCGATAAAGATTCGATTGTATGACTCAAACACAGTAATGAGAAACTTTACTTATGTCGCTTATTTTCGTGCAGGCATGCATATTTTGTTAAAAACATATCTATTAGCTACTTATATAGGAGTAGCCTTAAGTTAATGATGATGCATTGATTTGTATTCACAATAACCAAATCATAACTTATATTTCACTCTTGCCTTAGTTATTAATATAATTAATACCGTATATTATGTTAATATTTCGAAAATCTTTATACAACTTGAACGAATATACACACATACAAATGTAGTTATAATAGTCTTTATGACGTAATAGCGCATTAAGGTATACATGAAAATACCCAGTCTCTACATGAAACCTGATTAGTGCATGTTTTTAATATTCCGGAAACGATTTACTAGCGATCTAAAGTATTTCCCGTCAAAAGACCACGCAAAACAATACATTCTGCTGACGTCTTTATACGCGTCTGTCATCTCTTCCCATATGTAACGCAGTTATTAGAAGCACCGAAAATGCCAACAGATATTTGGCCGAAACCTTTGCCAAACACAATTTTCTTCTGAAGTACTTACTAAGCTGATATTATTCATAATTTAATTCTTTTCTAGTTTATTTGGTCGGCAGTTTTTTTTCTTTATGTGCCATTAAGAGGGATACATTATTACAGTTTTAAGTAAACAAACACAGTATAAAACGTCACATTGGTGTGAGATGTTACTAGATTGTACGATTTGCTATGCAGTATAACCTTTGATGAGTTTTTAAAATGCCATATGTTATTTGACAGTTGCCGTAGCGGTCAAAATAAGTTTACTCCTTGCTGAATGTGCGCTAATAAACAGGTAACGTGTTAAACAAGTTGTAGTTTTTAAATAAAACTAGAGTTGTTAAATCTCGGTACTGGTTTACGCGATAGGGAATTGTCAATTGGGAAGACGGGCTCTAAAGGGAGAATTGCTTTGGGAGTACCAACTCGTTTCCTATGCTTCCTAAATATCAGATAGTTTTGTTCTCAGAAAACGTGTCGCTGCACACACTCCTTAGTCGTGTGTGGTTTAATGAAAATCGCCTTGTGTATGTCAGCTTTCAAGCGAACAACTATGTTTTCGATGTATTGCATGTTAACCCAATTAAACATGCTCCGTAAAATTTATTTTATTTCCCTTGCAAATCCTGCAAACGACATACTATTAAATATTATTAATTACAGGTGTGAACAGACTGAAACAGTCATTTACATAAAGTAGACAATTTAAGTAGTGGGTTGTGCGGTTTGGTTAAATTTCAGTGTTCAAAATCTGTCGCAAATATCTAATTATGGCGTTCGAAATTCACTTTTTATCGATTTTTGCACTCGTCGGTGAGAAATGTGTTTATTCATGCACAAAGTCTGCCAAAGGCGGCTCTCCAATGACAAGCAGAACCAATGAGTAGTTTATACTGCAACATAAGCTGTACAATATGTTACACACTCATTCCAATCAATCACTTGCGCTGAGTTTGCGTTCCCACTCTTTCTCCCGTTTCTCTTTTATCTCTCTCTCTCGCGCGCGCTCTCGTTTTTCTCCGTTTTATTTGTTTCTCTTCCTAAACCAAAACCGGTAAATCGCTTAACGATGTGGAGATTGTTTCTGGGTAGATTTGCTGGGTGTTATTAACCTTACATTTAAGCGGATGTGTTACAAATAAATTAGCTCATTTAAATACAGTATTTCCGTACTCAAACAAGGCATACGCAAACTGAAACCAAGACATACTGTGCGACGGAAGCAAAAAAACCAAAACTATTTTATCAAAGTGAATATCATGGAATTGTATGCCTTGAATTAAGAGGCTTCCTACACCATAACAGGCCACAGCTAGTGAACCGTGATATTCTCGTTTGCGCGGAGCTGTTTGCAGAAAGCAGTTTTGTTTATTAGTGTCGCAATGATACACACGGCCAGTACACAACAAAACAACTCGTCATATACCGCGACCTTATGCTGACAGTCTTAATGAATTATTTAGAACATGTTGTCCACGATTAGCGCCTTGCGCAATTAAAGTATATTTTTGAAACGAATCGATTTCCATTGCCCTTATCATCAGAATATGTATAAAATGCTTTCAATTATTAACGAGCACCATTCACATTTCGATGTGATTAATAAACTGAGATTACTGCACCCAACTCAAAATTCTTCGAAATTTGTTTTGAAAATCAATTAACACTTCCCTTTTAACTTGATATGTATACGTTGTTGTGTCGTCTGCAGTTTCTTTTTTTAGATTTTAAGCCACAATATTTAAATTGGCTTTATTTAAATCTGTTCTCTGCGAAGTTTAGATTTTGAACGTTTTTGGAATAATATAATCAGTTCTTTGACGAGTCAGCCGCACGCGCCCTTCGTAACAAAAGGCTAATTATCACGTCACGCATCGTAACCGCCAATCATTGCCCGGCAGCGGATTTAAAAAGATTAAGAACTCGTTTTGATTTCCTACTTTTGTTATTGTTCGAGCGATTCGCAATTTCGACCGGGGTGAATTCGGACAACAATGGTTTGAGGCTTGCACGGCTTTTGTAACCTTTGCCGTGTAATTCAATTTGCGCTTCGTTGCTGGACGTCACAGACGCTTCAACCGCAGGATACAGCAAGACGACTGTTGAGCACAAGATCGCCTTTAATTATTCATGAAATGCGCCGTGGCTATTTCCATTACTTGTCAAGACGTATGTCTACGTCGGGATGTCTATGATTGAACAAGATCTTACAAACTGGAACGACCGAAACCTATTCAAAGACATTTGTATTTGACTTTTTTAAAGCACAATGACTGTCTGTACTAATTGAATTTATATGTCTTCACGTATTACCAGCGGAATGATTGGGTGTAAATATAGTAGTTTTGGCAACTTTTGTTTTCATTAGCTTAAAAGGGAATCCATAAATCTTAATGTAGTAGTTTATACAATGATTAAATATTTAGACAGCGCAAAGCAACCCCATCTCACTCTTCTCTCGTCCGATTGTCCTCCTTTCTCTTTTATTCTCCTGGAGTTCTCTCTTTCGCCGACTTCATGACAAGCGTAAGAGGAATCCGATTGAAAGGTCAGGGGCGGAAAAGTGGAGATCTACACTCGTGTTTGTACTCGCTTGTTTACATCGCTTCTTGGATTCATCGCTCTGCTTTTAGAGTGTTAATTGGCAGGCGGCTTATTCGAACCTCGATTCAAATCGGTGCTCAACAGTGAAAACGACCAACTTTATTAATTATTGATTTGGCTCGAGCGGCGATGGCGGTTTTATTGCGCCCGTACAAGCATTAAAATTTAAAGAGAGCGCTTTCGCTGAGCGCCCATTGCAATATACTCCGGAATTGCGTAAGTTGTACATATTCCATTCAGACTAATTTGGCAATTTGGCGCACGGTACACAATACTTTTTTAAAGAAGTGCAACATCACCAGAAATATTAAACAACCCGTTTTTTAAAGATCTACCTCTACGATGTTTTGTACTAAATCGATTTACCAGTAATACAAAGCTATTTCACCTATACGAGCAAGTGTTTCGTGGATAATCCGACAGCTCATTAAATATAAATGGCCCGAGCAGTAAACGAATTTAAAGGTAAACCTAAGCGACGTTTCGATTCGGACCAAAAAATACCCAGATTTCACAATAGACCATAACCACTTCGGTTATCAAGGCGTATTGATTTATTCTTTCTTACCCAACAATTGGAAATGTGTAACATTATTATCGCCCTGAGGACTTGCACTAAATACTAAAAATGTCAACAATTGGAAATATATTGCGAGGAGGTAATGTTTTCAGTATAGACTTGAACTTGTTTTTGTCAGGATGGTAATAATTTAAAATTCATTGAGATATTATGTCAAATAATTGGGTAAACATGTGTTTTTTTATATCATGCACACTATTCAGTATTATATATTCCAATATATGTTAGCCCTTTTAATTTCTCACTTTTTAATATTATTATGGGATTAACTTTCGAACCCATTTTTGTTTTTTTAATAACACTGATTTATTTCTGCAAAAATGTAAGATTCGGTTGACCTATTCTAACATAAACTTCTGCAAGGCGATAATGTAATATTTCATAGAAATAATGACTTAAACCGAACCCCTGAAATAAAGTTGTCGATGCCAATAGTTTATCATATCAAATTTTGGTCTATAACACGGTAGTAGATAACTGTTAGGGAGATCTAGTATCGATTGATTTCACCCTCAATACGTCATTTTATGCATCTGTTAAATCTGTTTTTTTGCGGTCATCAGCTAAATTATGTCCGACTTTGGGGAAAAAAATTCCCAAACGCAAACTTGTGGTCCGATAATTTGTTTGGCGCTTTCTTACACATTTTAAGACCAAAATGTATTTATGGACTGTTCGCTGGTTCGTTTAATTGGTGCTATTGAAAACAGCGCACGGCCAGTTAGTTACACGGTTGTTAAACCGACTAACCGCAGTGCCTGTACTTATGAAAACAAATTAAAAGTAAGACGGCGTTGTACATTTTCAATGGCCATGTTTACAAGATTTATTAGCCCATCTTTTAAAAATGTACGGTTTCAAACGAAACATTATGAAAAGCGTTAATTATTTTAACGATGAAAAACAACAATTTACAGAACTTGGTTAAAGAGAAAGAAGTCTAATATAGCGTAAGAATTGTATATAGAAAATAACAAGAGTGGTATCGAAAATGCAGTCAGTGCATTATTTCATTCTCCAAGACTTATCATCGGTCCTTTTGTCCCTTCGCGGACGAACTCTCGAAAGATATAAAAGAAACAAACTCGACTCTCAGATTAAACAGGTGATATCACGCGGTAGATACCACGATAAGGCGCTGTGTTTTTAATGACGAATAGATTCAATTAATATGCACTGTAAGCAACAACCTAAACAATGCTATACGTCGGTTTGCGTCTCTGTTATAAACAATAAAATTCAAACGGGGAAATATTACTTTAAAAATTATAAAAAGGTAATTACGAATTTCAGTGCTAATTTTTCGTTTCTTGTGAAACGGAAAGTTTCCACTAAAAAATGTTAGCTCAGATGTAGCAAAAGAATGTCAAACACATTATATAAAATTTGGAATCGAAAAAGGGTAAAGGTATTAATAATTTAGCGATTTGACCTAATACGCTTGTTGTTGCAAATAAGTGTAGTTCCAAATGATCTGTTCGGTGACGTGTCTTAAGGTCAACTACATAAGGGAACATATTAACCCCGTGTCAATTTAACAAGGCGCATCAAATGGTGTTAATATACATTAAGTACTACAGTCTATTAAACAAGGTCTACGAACGTCCCTTGTACTTAATGATCCGTCTCTTTCAACGTGCCATTTTCTGCGTGCGCTCGAACGTAATCACATCCAATTCGCAATGGGATTTAAAGACGACAGAGTAATCTGCAGCCAGGTCTGCCGGGTTATTGAAACTCCGACGTTTCATTCTTAAGCGTCGTCGACAACGCTGTACTGTACGCACTCGACCGGCGCATCGTTGAAAATTCAACGTGTTTTCCCAGCGAATTCAAATTGAAGTTTAATCAATATTTCGGTGCCAATATCTGATAAAAAAATATTTAAACACTTTTGTATAATCAATAATTAAATAATACACAACCACTAAGATAAATTGTTTATAAATTAGTTCGGCTACATTTCGATAACAAAAAGTAAGTAACAAGATAAGTGATATGATGTATTTGTAAAATAATTATTTTTTTATTTAAAAAAAAACCAAGCTGATTGGGCTTGTGTTTGCCGACAAGATGTGGGCATAAGTAATAAATCATCTGTTTAAAAGCAATCACCCTTCCATGACCAATTTGAAGTCGTGCTTGTGTGTGTCGGATAGATTACAAATGCGAGAAAAATCTCACAGAATCGAATCCCGCAACGTTCTTTAATGGAGTTGTATATCCTTTCGATCCCCTTTTTATAAATCTGGTAAGTGCTACTTAAGCATCGTGCGTATTGGTTTCTTAAGTATCCATTTTCACTGTTAAAGTCTTTTGTTCGGACCGCAGAAGGAATGTAAATTGAAGGTTACCACAGCAGCGCCACCACGTAAACGAGTTTCATTTGTATTCTTACCACCAGGTGGGGTATGAAAAGAGACTCTTCTTTCCAATGGCTTCGTGCTGTGTACGTTTGTACGGTCGTTTGGCCGAATCGTTAACGCGACCGATACATATACCGACTTTTATACAAAAAAAAGGTCCTGGTGACGAGCCCATCATGGGTTCGAAACTTGGCTTCGTCAAAAAAATGTGTACGTTCATATTACGGTCTTTCGGCCGAATGGTTAACGCGACCGATACATTTACCGACTCATATATATAAAAAAAGGGCTTAAGTGACGTACCCATCTCGGGTTCGAAACTTGTGTCGGTAAAATAAATAAATAAAATCGTGCTATGTACGTTCGTGTGGTTTATGGTTAACGCGACCAATGCAAATACAGCTTATCTATATAAAAACGGCATTAAGGAGCAACTCATTTGAGTTTCGAAAAAAGCCTGGTATATATGTGTTAAGCTTTATCACGGTTTTAGTAATGAGTCTATTGCCGATTGGAATGTCAGCCTATTAAAAAGACTCCTGAAGAGCAAACGGTTGCATGACTGAATGGTTGACGCGACCGATTCTTGTACAAAAAGCTTACAAATTATACTGAAGGATATTGTAATCTTAAGTTTTTATATCGGACCAAGTGACGGACCCACTACTGAGACATCAGTTTTTATACGTGAAGTTGCTAACGTGAAAAAGTTGTATCTTACAGAGAGCAGAACGGAATTATTTTAAAAGAGAGTTGATTCTGTTAATTTTCGGAATAAAAAATCTCTCTATTTCTCTCTCTCTGTATTTAGTATGAATGAGAAATTACATATAATATACATAGTGTAAAATTAGTATATAGACAATTATATTATGTATATTATCTGTAATTTCTCATTCATACTAAATACAGAGAGATATAGAGAGATTTTCCTTTTTAAAAATGATGCGTTACTTTTCTGTTTAACAAAATCCCTACTATGGTTTTCGATTTCAAGTATTGGTAAGAGATTTTCTTTTAAGAAAGCGCCACCAAGGCATTAACATACGGTTGGTTAGATTACCTAAACTATCGTTATGCGTTTTATATAATTAAGACCTTCTTTGTGCTACTTTAGTTTAACCCTAATTCATTGAATTCAGACACTTCACGGACACTTATGACATGGCACTTAGCGGAAATCGTCCGAATTAAGTTGTTTAAAGAGTCTTTTCTAGGATAAAATAGAATAATCATGTTTATCTCCGCGAATGTGAAAACGCAAGGGGTGTTAACACATGGCAGTTTTCCTAGAATTATTACACTTTGATTTTACGCTGGTTTTCTTTTTATTCTGCTGCGTCACGCTGTTGACAGAGAAGTTTGGTCGCCAGGACATTGGGTAGAACGCGTTATCAAATCTCAAATCTCGTTGAAACTTTTAGAAATCGTAACTGACATGCCCATAGTTTGCCTTGACTTTTATTTTTTTTACAAAAACAGGGCGAATTCCCGCTAAAGAAAAAAATGTAAAAAATAAGCCATTTTTAGCATTTTCGGCGTTATCGCCAATATACCTACAGATTAGAAAAGGATATTTCCTTCAAATTTGTACTAAATTTAGAGAATTACGACACGAATCAGAAAAACATACCTAGAATTTAAATTACCCAGTGTAGCCCGGGAAAATTCCTAAAAATAAAAAAGGCCTAATCCATCATAATTACAATATTATTATGCGTATATTATAATATAAAAACACAAAACTAGGATAAATAAAAACAGAATGTAAATACAACCACAAAACGATGCGTATTTCGTACACCTATATTTAACCTTTTTTTCGCAAAATCCTCATTTAATAAAAATCTACTGAAACTAGAGATCAGTCACATTCACGCTCTATATATAATAACGAAAAAAACTGTCCAATCGAGTTAAATCTTCAAGTGATGCTAGTTAATATGGCCTGAATCTACAGTGGCAAATTTTAGGTAAATTGCATCAGGGAAATTCTAGAGATCCCTAAGGGTGGTATGCAGAAAGCCGATTTAAACTAGAATTTGTATAATCCTGATTTAATCCCCGAAGTTGTTTTGCAGAAAGTCGGTTTTTCACTTTTGAGAGATTGAAGTGGAATTAAATCGCTGATAATTTAATCCACCTGTTGACTAGGTTTAAATGCAGTTTTTCCGCGAAATATAAACAGACTGGTCTACTGTTATCTATTAGGCTACTGTTTTTAAAGAAATTCAACCTTGCGAGGTTAAGATTTAACATAAAGCCAGAATAGCCTACTAGCACTACCGGTAGGCGAGTTCACTACTACTACTACGCCTTTTTATAGTTGCCTGACAGTCCAGAAGCCAGTACAGTAAGGTATTGTAGACTATTTTATTTGCTAGAAATCAACAGCCTGAATGAGAAGTTTGCCATTTCTCAAGTGCACTCCCTGATGTTATTGGATTACTTTTTGTTTAAATCTATTCTAGCTACCGGTAAGTTTTTTCGATTTAACTTCAAAAACAGCAAATTATTAAGTCGGGCTAGGGCACTCACGAGATCTGGCTGGCCTTCAACTTCAATGATGAGTAATATTGTGTAATTTGTATGTACCGGTTCCAGTATTAATATTATTGGTGTTTATACAGAAGAGGTAGGACGTAGGGCTGCATATGCGATCATGCCAAGAGGAAACAACTTTGATGATTTTGAAAAACAATTTATACTAGATTTAATAAGAGCTGATCCAGTGATTGAAAATAGAAAAACAGATGCTGCAACAACAGCACAAAAGAATAAAGCTTGGGAGGAACTTAGTCGACAGTTTAATGCATCATCTACAAGAGGACCTAGAGAAGTATCACAACTTAAAACACTTTGGAAAAATATGAAAGTAAAGGCAAAAAGTGACAATGCTGCAACTAAAAGAGAAATGCGGAAGACTGGTGGCGGCAGTGTTGTGCTAAAAGATGTTAGCATGTTTAGTGAACAAGTTCAATGTATGTAAATTAAGTTTTGTTTAAAATTCATGTTCTGTCTATCAGCTTAATGCTTCACTTAATAACGTGCCAATTTAAAGTATGGTACGGTATTAAAATAAGTGCTAACCAGTACCGTAATTAGGCCTCTGCAATGTCAATTAACCAGCGGTAACCACTAGAAAAATTCTTTTTCAGCTCTAATCCCCAGTCAGATCGTGTCGTTTGAGAATATCTATGATGATGATAATGTTACCACCAACATAGAACATTCTTCTGGTACCGGTAGCATATATAAAGTGTTTTTAATACCATACCCGCATACAGTAGAATCCAGGCGTACAGTATTTGCTTTGCCAGGGGTGCAAATTCTTGGGTGTGGCGGGTATACGTTGGGTGTGGCTGGAGCTACGCATTGAACTGCTACTGCTAGCAACATTACCCGGGGATAATACCTTTAATATCCAATTTGATAACAAAACAAGACTTTCACGTCTACTAGAATGTCTTACCCCGTGATGTAACACTCTTTTTAGCCTAAAGCTGTTTAGTGCAGCTAGATTTTTTATTTAAGATATATTTTTTATGTAACGGTACATACCATTTGGTGTTGCAGATGCAAACATTGTTGTTTTACCAGACACCCTCTCCTCGACTCCAAATTCCAGTAAGTCTGTTTTACCATAAACAAATTTATACGAATTACCGAAATCAGTGGTTGCATGTTTTCAGCCAGATGGCTTTGTGATTGAAATTAGCCACTTGCTTGTCCAGTATGTCCTCGGATAATGAACTTATGGACACTACTTGGACCCATTGAAAGTTAACTGGTTGAACACAATAGCCTACTTATATCGAATGCAGCAAGCACACTGTAGTAAAGCTGACTGTGCGGTGACAAACTCCAGTGTTATAATGCCCTTGTGCATTCCTACTACTGGGAGAATAGTATCCATTCATATCCTATGTTTAATATCCATTCATATAGAAAAGTATCCATTTATATCCTATGTTTAATGGAATAATAAACAAACGCATTGCCGTGTCCCAAAATAATTCTGATTCTCATTTGCAGCTAATGAATATGTCACACTAAACTTAGAAGACATAGAAGACTGTGAGAATTTGCGAGATAGTGAAGAGATACTAGCCTCTTCTTCTAGTTTATCCAGTAAGCATTACTATCTGGGTAATCATTATTTAAATACCCTCATTAACTCATACCTATCGGTAGTAGATCAGCTAATGATCCCCATTGGTGCAACAAGGAAAAGAGTGTTTAACATCTTCATTTGGGACGGTTATCTTTAATTTTTGCTAAAGGCTAAACCCATTAGCTTCTACTGCCTTTAGTGCCAAGGACCCGGCCGGATAGCTCAATCGGTAAGAGCGTCGGCGGGCGGAAGCCGAAAGGTTGTGGGATCCAAACCAGTCGCTGACTAGACGGTTGTGTCCTTGGGCACTAAGCGGATATCGCCTGAACCCATTGGATTAATGGGTTCTACTAAAATTGAAGTAACGTCTCGACCATACACAACACACTGCAATAGCTCCGATAATCCGACGCGGTGGACATGAGGTAATCTTACGATTTCCCGTGTGATAACGCCCTTTGCGTTTTCCTAATCACGCGGATTAAACATGAATATCGTAAAAAAAGAAAAAAAAAGACTCAAGTGACTAGCATGTTGTTGTGTTTTTGGTAACGGTTTTTGCTTTATTTTGTCTTAACAACATTTTAATCGATTGAACTTATTTATATTACCGTACATGTTTTAACAGCAGACTGTACAGATTTTTTGATTTCTCTTAGGTCATGACTTATGATATACTGGTTTTAATTCCTTAAATTTGTTTTCACAGGTGGACCAGTTACAGGCAGGCCTGCAAAAATAAACAGGAGAGGGTTAAACAGGGAAAAAGAGTATTTTTTAAAGAATGAAATAGAATTCCAAAGAATCGAGCATAATATGAAAATACAATTCATGAAAGAAGTGCAAGGAAAGAACATGAGTTGAAGATGGCTTGTTTACAACAAGAGCTAGAAAAAGACACCAAATGAGCAGCGGAGTGTTAAGCTGTGTCTAAAATGAAAAAGTATTTTTATTGAGACACTTGAATACAAGCATTTAAACAAGTATATGTAGTTTGTCTTGCCTACAAGAGAATGTAACCACCGCCGTGTGTTGTGGACCATAGGCACACGCTGAAACCCCAGTTTTGCTGTTTATGTTCGGTGTAAGTTTTTTCTCCAGTATGTGTACTGTAATAGGATTTAACTTGTCAGCGGAAAACGCCAATCAGGACTACTGCTGTTGTTTTTGTTTAAAACCTATTTAGGCTGTGTATCTCCCTAAGACTTAATCACAGTGCCATTTCAGAACAGGTCAGTTTTAAACAATTTATTAAAAATACTGGACAATAATTTGTTGTCTACGTGAACGCCCTTCAGAAGTAGTAGGTCGAGATTGGGTCGATGAAGTCTCTGGTGGTTCCGACATGTCCAGTTTTTGCTCCATGGGAGTGGATTGTCGACTGGTCATTGCAAAGTTATGCAAACAAAAAATTGCGACAATGATGACCAAGCTGTTGTCCAACTTTGTACGTAGGCCTAAAGGTATACGAAGGGCACGGAATATCTGTTTGAGCACACCAAACGACTGTTCAATCCTTGATCTTGTTTTAATGTGGCTTTTATTGTAACGGCGTTCTGCATCAGTAGATGGATTGAGCAGAGGAGTCATCAGATATCCTTTACACGCGTAACCATTATCCCCTAAAAGCATCCCATTAATGTCGTCATTTTCAAACCGGTCGTGGATAATGCTGTTTTCGAATATCCGGGAGTCGTGGGTGGATCCAGGCCAACGAACCACAACATTGGTAAACT
The DNA here is from genome assembly GCA_000149265.1 of Ciona savignyi. NCBI lineage: Eukaryota > Metazoa > Chordata > Ascidiacea > Phlebobranchia > Cionidae > Ciona > Ciona savignyi. The sequence goes on from CH002966.1 coordinate 211,917, forward strand.
GCCTGTCAAAGGAACATATTGCCTGAACATTTATGGAATAGTATCCTTTGCGATTTCTAAATACCTCCGCGGTATCCCCCCCTGGTGAACTTATTGCCACATGTGTACAATCTATGGCACCAACGACAGATGGGAAACCAGCGATAGCGTAAAAATTTTATTTTTCGCGTTGTAGATTTGTTGGAAATTTAATAAAATTGGATTTTCTTTTTGCTATGCATCTAGAAATACGATGAACAATCCTCGAAACCGTGCTCTGATTTAAGCCCATTAGGTCACCATCACTCATTTGAAATTGACCGGTTGCATAGAACCGGAGAGTGGTCAAAAGCTGATACAATGGGGGGACTGCATGTTGTCGTTGCTGTAAATCTGTATCTTGTATAATAAATTCGAACAAGTACATTACTCCGGTTTTGTTAAACCTGTAGCGACGAAAAAACTCATCGCAGTCAAATTCGTGGAAGGGATTCTTGCGATCACGAAATATTCTCTTTGACGGGCCTTTATTTTCGCTCTCTACAATCGTAAGAATTCGAATTACGTCCATCTTGCAGGATTTTCAGCTAAAGAAACAGCTGGTTGCGTTGTTGTCATGGAAATGCGTCACTTAAACCACGATTAATTATCTTCTAGCGCGAAACGTGTATTTAAACTGAGATTGGTTAAGATGGGTTTAAGTTGAGTTTCTGCAAATCAATTTAAGCTTCGAAATGATCTAGGATAAGCCAAACCGAGCTTAGGCGTAATCACAGATCATTTTAAACCGACTTTCTGCATACCACCCTAAGAGTTTAAGCACAACTGCGTTTTGCGAATTTTAGCCATCGGTTATTCTATAACAGCCGATATTTCTAAAATGTTGAAAAGTATTGTAAGGAAAGTTGTAAGTGAATAAAATAAATTAAAAGGGTCAAAAGGACCCTACAAACAGCACCACGGGAAATCCGTTCATCATGAGAAATCCTTTAAATATTAAATTCGTAACTTACTCTTTATTCTAAAAACTTAAATATTAAGTTTGGATTGGTAACCTGGAAACCCATTAGTTGCTGCCTGCAGAAAATTATAGCCCACACTAAAAAAGGTTTTAAAAATAATGGTGGTAAACACTGTTTTAGTTTTATTTATGTTATTGCTTTGTAGGGCTTTAACGCACTGGTTCAGTGCGGTTGAGGTTTGGGTCCTAGAAACTTGTTCATAGTGAAAATGAGGTGTCCAAATCTTTTTTAATCGTATTGAAATTCACTATCGATGCGTTTTAGTTTTGCGTGTTTGGCTGTTTTATGTACTTGGTAATAGTTCATTAGATTTATTTATGTATTTAATATTTTAGGGATTTTTGTAATACTAAAAAAGACAAACTATTGGCATAACAGTTAGGATTACTAAAACTTTACAACTAATTGGCCCGTTCTGCCCAAATGACGATCATCGGACATAGAGGCGATCGGACATAGAATAGTTTTTGTTTTTTCATTGTTTTCCCCAGTATTTACAAATGGTAAATGAACCAAACCACACCTGAACCGCAGGAAAAGAAGGCAAACCAAACAGTCGTTAAAACACGTCTTTAAAAATAGGATATAATTTATTAAATATAGCGGACGCGGCCGCCAAACCTAAGCGAAATAACAATAATAAGAAAACATAATTTTATTAAAACCAAAACAATATAAACGACCAGTACGGAGGGAAAACCGGCTTTAGAAGACTTTTCGCCGGTCACAAAAGGAACATAGAATCACAAAACGGATTAATTTCAAAATCACCATTTGACAATTTTCGAGATTAAGAAAAATACACCTATTGAGGACCGGCAGAACGGGTATGGGCAACATGCTATGTCCAGTGGTATATGGCGCCCACGCCCTACAACGTTATTCACACCCAACAATGAGAACCCAGCGGATTAATGGGTTCTACCAAATTAAAGTAACGTGTGAATCATATACAACACACTGCAATCTCCGGTAACTCGACGGTGTGCGCGAGGTGATTTGACGGTTGCCCGTGAGTTAACCCCCTTGGTTTTCCCATTCACGGGAATAAACATGAATATCCTATCTTATAGTGGCCAGAACTTTCTAAATTTCTCCACACCTGTACAGTCTGGTATACAGTCCATATTTGGTGATTTTATGACAGCCTCTGTATAACACCATTCGATCTTTCGTCATGTAGATAATCAGTCAGTAGGAATTACTTTATCAATTTCGGTCCTGATCGTCGGAAAATCACGTTGAAACATTTGGTCATCGGCTACCGGTACCTCTAATTACTACAGGAACGCTTGGATCGCTTACTTTACCCCGCAATAAAAGTTTCGGGAAAAACGAAAAAAGGCAAACTTTCTAAAAGAAAGATTGTGATATTTATTTTAGGGTTAAAATTAGCTCTGGAGTTGAGATTACGGTTTGGAGCAGGGTTAGAATTAGATTCCATGGCAATCTAAGCGTCCCTGTTGTAATTAGATGAACCCATTGCTACAGCCTATTAATTCGTTCCACGGCCCGGTTCCGAAACTATTTCAAGTGTGTATCTCCATGCTGCTGATTTAGTTATCTATCCGCGAATTGTACTGTCCAATAATACAACCGACCAACTAGGCACCAGTTAAGACCCACAACTTTTAAAAGTTAACGCGCAAACCCTCTATTTTGTAACAATCCATCAAGTAGACTTTTTTACTGTGCTAAGTTTCGAATCTATGGATTCGTCTCCAAGACCTTTTTATATAAAGAGCGGTATATGAATCGGTGACGTCAACCGGTTCCTCTAAATACCCACTGTTGGCAGTGTGTAGGCACTGTTGGCAGTGCGGGTAGTGTGCCAGAGTATGTAAGATTTAGGGTAAGGGTTTCAAGTGTGCCTACACTGCCCACACTGGGTATTTAGAGTCACCCGCGTCAAACATTCAGCCACATCTCGAAACCCAAAGAACTATTTTTTTTCAATTTTATTAACAACAGCGCATTTTGGTTCGTGTAAACTAGTTCGATACGCGTGGGAAATTGTTGTCAACCTCGTATTGCTACGGCGAACTTAAAAAATGAAAATTTGGGGATGTACATAAAAATTCCAGTCATTTTTTTTCTGAACAATCTGTTGCAGAAATCGGTGGTGTTAAAAAGTGTTGCTTGTCAGTCTGAACTGGAGATGTCAGATGAATGTGGGGATCTGTTGAAACAGACGAGTGTCATCAATCTTGCATGGTTGGTTGGCCGAGTGGTAGCGCATTCGACCACCAGTAGGAAGTTTGTGGGATC
>CH002966.1:226946-243001 GCA_000149265.1 Ciona savignyi
TGAGAATATTATTCCTGGAAAAACTAAGTATGGAAGATTCAAGATTTAAATTTAAAACATAACAGTCTTGCTTTTAGAGTCTTGCTCTATTGTTTCTTTTTTTAAATATTCTATCTTTTTCAACAAAAATATCTTTTCACCAGGAGAAGTTGCAGATCATACATCGAGATGTGAAACCGTCCAATATTCTCATTGACCGAAGCGGAAACATCAAACTTTGTGATTTCGGAATCAGCGGACACTTGGTGAACTCGATCGCAAAGACAAGAGACGCAGGGTGTCGACCTTACATGGCCCCGGAGCGGATCGATACGTCAAGATCAAGAAATGGTGATTAATTTTTGATAATATGCAATAGGAACAAAAGTAAGGATAGACTAGCATATAAAGGATTTGAATTGGTCAGGCTTCGAATTGTAAATTCTTTTTTAAGAATAATTAATTTTCGAATGTTTAAAAAATCTTCTAAATCTGTTATTTGGTATAATAAGGATAAACTTGTACATAGAGGATTTGAACTGGCCAGGCTTCTAATCCAACTTGTAAATTCTTATTTAAGAATAATTAATTTTCGAATGTTTAAAAAATCTCCTAAATAATTTTGTAATTTGGTATAATAAGGATAGACTAGTACATAGAGGGTTTGACTTGGTCAGGCTTCTAATCCAACTCATAAATTCTTATTAGAGAATAATTAAATTCGAATAATTGAAAAATCTCCCAAATAATTTTGTAATGTGGTATAATAGGGATAGACCAGTACCTACATACATAGAGAATTTGACTTATTCAGGCTTCGAATCCAGCTTGTAAATTTTTATTTAAGAATAATTAAATTCGAATGTTTAAGAAATCTCCTGAATAATTTTGTAATGTGGTATAACTGTTATTTAAAGGTGTCTACATGCTAAATGCAGAGAATTGATTTAATAGTTTGCAAGAAATTCTCACTGTTGAACCACTGTTTCAGTTAATCATCTTTTTTTTCTTAATACGCTACTGATCCAACCAATTGAAAAAAATGGGGAAACTCTATTTAACAGTGTAATTGTTGTGAATACCTAGTATTCTGTTCTGGTTTTATATATATTCAGAGAATATTCAGATACAAGTAACATTATATAACATGTATATAACAAAGATTTGTACATCATGCAATTACTAGGCAATCAAATCTTTTTGAATAATTGCAATGAGCAGGGTAAAACTAAATGAGGGAAAGCAGGAAGGAGGGAAACTGCATACTAAAATAAAGATTCTGGCATTAGATTTAGTTTTAAACATCGGGTTGGAGTTTAGTTCTGGGGTTGAGCAAGGTTAGTTCAGGGGTTTTAAACAATTCTGGGGTTAAGATTAGTGTATAGGACACGGTATAAATTAGATTCCGTGAGTTTAGTCAGCAGTTTCCCGCTTTCCCTCCTTTTAGTGTTGCCCAATGAGCACTCAATGTGCAATTTAAATTCATTACAATCACAGCATGCTTCACTGAGTCATAATCAATATTTTTTCAATTAAAAATCCAATATCCTTGTTTACGACAGTCAAAAGGGGTGTATATTAAACTAAAACTACCCCCCAACTGTGTAAATCGTCTTCACAGGTTATGATGTGCGTTCTGACGTTTGGAGCCTGGGGATAACCCTGATTGAACTTGCAACTGGAAAGTTTCCATACCCGAAGTGGAATAACGTCTTTGACCAGTTGACTCAGGTGAGGGGCTAATCGAATTTCAACTCTAATTCGATTTTTTTCCGGCTTGAATCAATATGCCCACTGCTTAGAATTGCTTTATGGACACTGTTCTATTTATGCGGTTTTGTGTGGGCTGTTTTGTATTGAATAACTAACTTTATAGTGCACTAAACTACAATATGCACAACATTTCTTTAGCCTAGCATATCGGAAAATGTCTGGAATTTTATTATAAACTTATTCTTGATTGCAATATTTTTCGGTCCGAATAAACTTTATTTTCAGAAATGCATAAGCAACTGAAATTTGCTTAAAGCAACTAAAAATTTGCTTATGCCATGAATCCACCTGAAACATAAATCAGGTATTAAACCTGGGTGGCCACAAAACAATTTTAAAATGCATATTTACTCAAAACCAAATTCAAATAATACAGATGCAGACTAGTTTATTGTATGCAGCCAATGCCATTGAGTAAATATGAAAGTGTTTAAAGTTTGAGCATTAACTATACAGAGTTGAAATATTTGTGAAATGTACTGACATAACTGATTTGTCTTCTAAATAATCTAAATCCACAAGACTAAAAGTTCATCAAATAAGTTTTCATTTGAAGATTCCTTCAGAGTCAATAACTTTTTGAGGCTTGTCTCAAAAAATACAGGACTTTATATTATTATAAGAAAACATCATGTCCATAGTCTGGTTACTAGAGTCATTGTAGTGTGTTATATCTGAGGGACATAGCTGTAGTTTGATTTCAACCTATTAATCCAAATTAGTTCAAGTATCTTTCCACAAGAAACCAACCCACTTGGTATCAACCTGTCATGATACCACAACCATTTTTAGTTTAGTTTATTATTTTTTTTAAAGTTTAGTTTATTCATTTTTTGCCCCAGTATTTAAAAATTGCAAACGAATAAAATCACTACACAGGAACAGGAAAAGACGGCAAAACGAAAAGGTCGTTAAAACACGTCATTTAAAAAAAGGATATAATTTAGTAAATATAGCAAACGCGGCCGCCCAACCTAAGCGAAAGAACAATAATAAGCAAACAATTAATACCAAACAATATATAAGCTAATCGCTGAAATACTGAGCTCTAAGCATTCAAATCTTTGCGATAGTGTAATCTGCAGAATACTGTGTCATGCGCATGTAATAATAGTGCATTCAACAGAATATAATCTTACATGCATGTAGTGATAGTAAACAGTCAAATCTTGTTAATATGTCACCCATCGGGACCAGATTAAGTAGTGTAGTATTAAGGTGGCATAGTATACAGTGTAATTCATATGTCATAATCGTTCAATTCACAATATATAGTGTAATGCTCATGACATAATCAATCAATCCATGGAATATAGTATAATGTGCATGCAATAACACCACAATCAACAGGATATAGTTTAATGAACAGTGAAACCCCGCTTGGCAACCACCTCTTTATCAGGACCACTTTATTGCGGTCCCAAATAATTTACTATGGTTATGCATTGCAATCTGTTTCAATAACGCGACCGCCCCGGTTTCAAGACCAAGACCACTATATTTTGGTCCAAAACTTTAAATTTAACTCAGCTAAAGCGACCACATGTGCTCAATAATTTGCTTTTGTCACCAAAACAATGAGGTTAAATTTTTTTGTGATCAAAACAATAAGATTAGATAAGCGCGTGAACACACACAAAGAAAATTGTGGCAAACAGATAAACACCAAATTTCGTTTTCAAATTGTGCATACTTACATGTACAAGGTATCTTTAAAATACCAATTGTTACAAACAGGATGCTCCAAAGCAAAATTCGCTTACATGACCACCCCGCTAACGTGACAGCTTAATGACGGTCCCATAGGTGGTCAGGGATGCAGGGTTCCACTGTACATGTAACAACACTACAATCAACAGTTATAGTATAATGCATTGGTAATATCACCACAATCAACAGTTATAGTGTAATGCACATGTAATAACACTACAATCCACAGGTTGTGAAAGGCGATCCTCCGAAGCTGCACAACGGCGTCAACGGCCTCACCTTCACCAAAGGCTTCATGGACTTCATCAACATGCTGACGATTGCCGACTCGGAGCAGCGTCCCAAGTACGGCCACCTGCTCGCCACGCCTTATATGAAGCAGATGGAGATGCTGCAAGTGAGCGTGGCCGAGTACTTCTGCGCAGTCCTCAACCGGATGACCGAAGCCGACTTCCATTCCTCTGGAGACGAGCCCTTCCGGGACCCCTAAGCCTCTCATCTTCCCCATTGCTCTTCTTCCCGGATCGATGAATTTGCGGACACTGTCATGCAAAATTCATGCAGATTCCCCCAGACTCGTTGTGTCCAAATTTATGTCGAAGTTCAAGCAATGAGTCCGTTGTAAAGTTCATCTCCCTCCAGCTATATAAACCTCCTTACACCTGAAAACGTCAAAATCTGTCCCGATAGCAGCCTGCTACAGCCCTTAGGACCCTGTGCATGGGATTTTTCGGCAAAATAATTCTTACAGTGGTTGCACCTTGTAAAAAAACAAAATTTTCTCATATACTATCTCCCTTTATTATCGCTGTTAGCTGAATGGTTTTTAAAAGGACCGTTAAGCTAGTCACCCATTATCATTTACTTTGATTACTCTGTGTTTCACTTTCAGCATTATAATTATAGATCAGTGTAAACCTATCACAGGTCTAACGAGGTGCCGCCCCCTATATATATTTCAGCGTTTGGAGCACTGTAACCTCTTCAAAATGCCATGAGAAAAAACGGCAATTGCGTTTTTTATTCAACCAAAAACGTGCAATCGCGCAACTCGACAATAATTTTAGTTTATTGCTCTATTTTACATTTTGTGTTGGGGGGTAACGTTTTCTCTTTCTCCGTGTGCCCCGTTTTACGGCCGGCCTTTTTACGTTCCAAGATATTTTGGCGAAACGCCTAACATTTCAACCAAAGACGCTATAATCATGTTTTATTTCATCTTATTCTATGCGTTTTGGCTGATTGGCGAGCTTTAGAACCTTTGAAACGAACGAATTTCTCGAAATAATTTTGTTTTAATTCTCAGCTCGTTCGTTATACCGCTTTTTCGTTCAGCTGTTAGTAAACCGCCAACGACTGTGAAATGTTTTTATTTTTAAATAGCAGGGGTGAAAAGTTACAAAATGAACCGATAGTTTAGCTGTGTCAAGGTAGGGTAGCGTTTGTGGTAGAGTTGATCCGGCACCCCAGAAAGGTGGTGACTACAGCACTCTGTTTACTTGTGTCAAAAGCAAGGCACTTAACGGGCGTAGTGTGACCCAGCGAATTATTGAATGAGCAAATAAACGTAATCTGAAAATGTCTGTGTCGAGAATAATACACTGCATTTATTCCATAACACGTACAATGCTAACAAATGCACACTCCAAACGACATATACATGTCCCCAACATTTAGATAAACATTTGTTTTCTTGTTCTTTTAATATGATTTTGGTTGTATGACCCTGTTTATAACTAAATAACGGTTTTTATATGTCGATAAAATACGCAAAATTAAAACAAAAACCATACAGTCAGACACATAGTAATTTGGATAATAACACAGCATGAGCTACATATAACTAAAGATAGTGTACTGTAGCTTAAATTAGACTAAAATCAATTCGTACGGCTTCTCTTAAGTAGAACAGAAAGTAAAGGCTACGTATTGATCAAATAGACGTAAAAACATTAATTTCCTTTACGTGCTGTTAATTACATTCAAAATGTGTCTTGAAATTGTAACACTGTTCCAAACGATGTTGCCTATTGGACTTTAAGTAATCAACGAAGTATTGCGTAACCGCAACAGATTATGGGATGCCCGTAACCACGAGCAACCACTTACACCGCAAGTTTGCGCATGCGCAGTGAACAAACGCGGCGGACCGACAAAGCAAAGTGATACCGTCACTGGTTAGTATGCACACGGATTGAACCAGATTACGTTAATTCGTTAATTTTTCGCGTAAACCGTTAACTTCGGAATAATGGAACAAGTTCAAGACTTCGACGCACCAGGTTAGTGATACTTTGTTTTTACGTTTCACCAATTTGTCAGATTTAAAAAAAATCTGACGCAATTACCACGCGACTTGTGTCTATTTTAATTCGTTGTATAAGTCAAGCGCCATGTTTTTTTATTGTACCCGGCGTGCATAAATTTGGTTCGTTTTCACATGTGATAGCCCATAAGCCATCGCGATGTAAAGGTAAACCAGTCATTGTGTTCACCTAACTTTATCCAATATAACACGAAGTATTGATAGCACTACTTTTAAGCTAACTGTATCACCAATCAGATTATACAATCGCGATCCAAATAGTTCCCGAACTTAATGCATGGAAAATGCAATATGTAAGGAAATACTCTTGAACGACCTTGTTAAAATCTAAGATTTGGCGATTGTGAGATTCAACATGTAAAAAAATGCGGCAAAATCCGCGCTATAAATGTTTTTAAACTGCGCTCAAGTCGTTTGTAGCATAGTCTGTATAAAAGCGACTAAAACCAGTTCCATACAATCCTAAATTAAACTGCACCATTTTCTTTAATTGTAGCCGTTCTTGGTTGCCAATCATGCTTATATTAGAGTTGATATTAAAGTTTTGTAATTCAATGGAATTTCGCTTCCGATATTTATTTTTCATGCAACTATGTTGTTTCAATTTAACCGCGAAACTGTCTCTTTCGAAAGCCGCGTATGCTGTTGTAATAACAAACATGGCATTAAAGAAACACATTATTAAGAATTATAGGATGCCCGTCGCCCTTAGCAACCGCCAACACGTGATCATTTCGTAGCCATTAGCGCGAAACGAAGAGAATGGAGTTTGATCGTCATTTTAATCAGGCACCGCCGAGGACTTGATTTTTGTGTTCGAGTCGTTTTTTCAGAAATTTTAAACTTGATTAGGCATGGAGAAGGGTGTCGACGCACAGGAAAACTGGCAGAGTGGTTACGCCGAGGAATATTCAGGTTTCAGACTGTCTACGCTGATTGCTTACTGTCTGCTTGTAAACGTTTGCGGCGCTTTGTATCTCAGGCACCCGCCATTTCTAACAGAAATGACGTATTGCGTGCTTAGCACACGGCGTGCCGAAATTTGTGCGTTTGATCGCCAGATAACGTAAACTACACAGTATTATCCAAAAATAAAAGTCAGTGCCTTGTTTTGTAGTATTTCCAATATATATAACTACTACACAAATTGATCAACTTTATTAAATTACAGACGAGGACATAGAAGAAACGATGGAAGAAAAACCAGTGAAGAAAAAAACCAAAAAGAAGGACCGAAACAAAAAAGCCAAAAAACGGAAACGAAATGAGGTAATTTTGTCTGCAATTCCATTGACTATATAATGTCTTTCAGAATATTTTGAGTACGAAATTTAAAACAAGTTAAATCTTGTTCATAATCTTAAGTTAGTATTATTGTATTGTAATTGTATTAAGTTAGTCCGATCGGTTAATCTGGCGGTTTATCTGACGCCTTTTAACCGAAGGGTTGAAGGTTCGAAACTGGTCGCTAGCTAGTTGGTTGTGTCTTTGGGCAAGGCACTTAACAGACATTGCCTGAACCCAGCGGATTAATGGGTTCTACCAAATTAAAGGAACGTGTCGATCATATACAACAGACTGTAATAGCTCCGGTAACCCGACGATGGACGTGAGGTGATCTGCCGATCACCCGTGTGTTAACCCCCTTGGTTTTCCCATCTACGAAGATAAACCTGTATATCCTATCCTAATAAGATTTTACTTCCAGGAAAGTGACACGGAAATCCGAATGTCGGACGGAAACAGCGATGCGGAGGTGGCAGCCGCACTCGCGATGTCCCTCGACAACAACAATCCCGGAGAAGAGAAACCAAAGAAAAAAAGGAAAAAGGAGAAGAAGAGACGGGGAAGTGTGGACCAAGGCTCCGACGATGCACAAACCAGCCTTCTCAAGTCGGATGGCAAAGTAGAAAAGGTTGGTTTGTTGATATGCTTTAAAAACACTTATATTCGTGAATGTTTATACCGCCAACAACTTGATATTTGTGTTCAAGTCGTTTTTTACAAATTTTAAACTTGATTAGGCATGAAGAAGGATATCGACACACAGGAAAACTGACAGAGCGGTTACGCCAATGAATATTTGATGTGCTTTAAAAACATTCACATTTGCGAATCTTTCTAAACCAAAATTGTATTAACAATTTTCAAACTTAAACAGCAATAGTTTGTCTATTATTCAGTAGAAGTTTCATACACAATTTTGTGTTACCTCTCAGCTTTTCATGAATTGACATTTAAATTAATCAGTATTTTGTTATGACAAATGTTGTGTAATCATTTAATGCTGTACACAATATTTTTCAAATGTTGGACAATATTTAACATTATGTTTCCTTATATTTGGGCTGTCAGGGGTTTCATTTTCATAGACAATTATCTACCCATTTGAGTAAAGGGGCCTTTACATTCTTGATGATGTGTGCCATCGATAATCCAGCGCTACGAATTTAATATACCAGCTTTGACTTTTTTTAAGGAATTGAAATCGTCTGCTGATCTTATGGCTGAGTGGAATCTTGAACCATTCGACTACCAACACCAAGATCAAGATTATTCGGTGATAATTTAACGACTCTATTTCACCCTAGACTATGTCAACAGGTCAGCTCGTTATTAGTCTGTTTGACAGTCTACTAAAGGAGGTTGGATGCAAACCAGCCGTTAATGAGTCGATTGTTTTTTTTTGATCAAGACACTTACTAAACGTTGCTTGATCCCAGTGGTTATCGTATTAAAGTGTTGAAATGTTTCGTTGCATTTACCACAGTGCAGCAGTTCCGGGTACCATAACTATGGGGCATAGTTCTTAAATGGACACCCTTGATATAAACAACCTACATCTCGATTCCACTGGATTAAATCTAATAACCGTTGCATGTAGGCGGTATCTTAACTATGAGGCATAGTTCCTGAATGGATCTCCCGTTGCATACCTTACCCCATACCATAGCCATGGTGATGATTTCAAAAACTTAAACAAAGCTTTTGTCAGCCACATTTGTCGAATGCTGGGTGACTTGCAATTAATGATTCTGACAATAGTTATTAAAAATGTTTAATGATTTTGACAATACCACTCCTTCTCTGCTTATTTGGTTTTAAACCTTGTAGGGGGCCTAACCTCTTTCTTTACAATGTTAGATCCTGACAACATACCGGCTGTTCAGCCAACACATCAAACCCCTGCTTGCACGAGTGTACCCACGCCTGCCCATGTCGCGCACCCTCACCATCATCGCAGCTATGTGGAGAGAGTTCTCTTGCTCCCCAAAGTTCTCCAAGCTGCAAAACGCCCCCGTGGAAAGTGAGGATGGGTCAAAGGAGGGGATTTCCCGGGGACCCGCTGCGTCAGTCGACCTTGTGCCGCTTGCTATTGAACGAAAGAGCAGAAGTACGTTATTTTGTTTTACAGCATAATGTATGGATTTTAAAAATAATTTTAACAAAAAAGGAAATAAATAACTGTGTTTATTTGATTCATCATGGAATTAAGTAAAACGATTCAAAATATCCCAAATTAACATGTTAAACTCTCTTAGCATATTTTGTTATGCTATTGCAATTTTAGTATTTCGATTTAAAAAAAAACTACCTTTTTTATTTTGCACCCAGGGTAATCATCCACCAATATTTTTATCATTAAAGGCAGGAGCAATACTCCAAAAGTGATTCCCCAGAAAAAAGAGAAAAAGGTCGCCCCGTTACGAATCCGTCTCCCAACAAAGAAAAAGAAAAAGGGGGCTTCTGTGAGTAATTCTCAGTACAGGACAGGATATTCATGTTATCCCCGTAAATGGAAAAACCAAGGGGTTAACATACGGGCAATCGTCAGATCACCTCACTGTCGGGATACCAGAGCTATTGCAGTGTGTTATGGATGATTCACACGTTCCTTCAATTTAGTAGAACCCATTAATCCGCTGGGTTTAGGCAATGTCCGTAAAGTGCCTTGCCCAAGGACACAACCAACTAGCTAGCGACAAGTTTTGAACCAACAACCCTTCGGCTGAAAGGCGACGCACTAAACCACCAGACTGACCGGGCGGACAACCAACAAGGATCAAACAACCGATGTATTCCATAGAGCGAGGAGGACAACAACACTCCGTCGGACAACGAATCGGATTTGGAATTTGAGCAGACTCTAGCTGCTGCCTCCCAACAAGCTGCCAGTGACAGCTCGTCAAGCCGGCCGTCATCCAGGAAAAGCAACCACAAACCAAAGGGAAAAAAACCAGTCGCGAAAAAAAAGAAGCAACCGAAACGTAAACGTAAGTTTGAAATGTGCATGTGGGGTAACGCAAAGATATTAGTGTGATATTAAGACATAATATGAAATGATATTAAGACCCTTGTCTGATGTTAAGAAATTAATCTGACATTAAAATTTATGTTTGACATAAAGACATTAGTCTGACATCAAGACATTAGTCTGACATCAAGACATTAGTCTGACATCAAGACATTAGTCTGACATCAAGACATTAGTCTGACATTAAGACATTAGTCTGACATCAAGACATTAGTCTGACATCAAGACATTAGTCTGACATCAAGACATTAGTCTGACATCAAGACATTAGTCTGACATTAAGAAATTAGTCTGATGTTAAAATTAGTCTGTAAATAAAAATTAGTTTGCTGTTAAGAATAAGTTCGACATTAAAAATTGGTCTGAACATTAAGACATTAGTATGCTATTAAGACATTTCTCTGTACATTTGTCTGATATTAAGACATCCATCCGATACATTTAGATTACTATTCAAGTTTTTATTGAAATTTGCTATTTTCATACTATTTCTTATTATAGTCTTAATGTTAATAAATTAGTATGCTATTAAGACATTTGTCTTTATATTAAGACAATAATCTGATATATTAATATTCAAGGTTATTATCAAAATTTTCTCTTTATTGTTAAGTTTCCATACTACTTCTTATTTAATCGGATACCTCAAAGCAGCTGAAGAAGAAGACGGTTATGAAACCGACCACCAGGATTATTGCGATGTGTGCAAACAGGGAGGTGAGATCATATTGTGCGATGGCTGTCCAAGGGCGTTCCATCTCGTATGTCTCGAACCACCGCTTGACCAACCCCCTGAAGGAAGCTGGCCGTGCCCTGTTTGTGTAAGTACAATGGGGTATAAGCAGACCGCAAAATAATTATTTGTAGGTGCCTGTCATATGACCGGCAACGAACAAACAGTGCCGGTCAAATTAAAAAAAGCGCCGGTCAAACGGGCATTACTTCACACCGTCGTAATTGTCGAGTATGCATGACGTCACGCCGTCGTAATTGTTGATTTAACATTTGCTTGGGGATGCGCCTAAACGTCAACGTCCATTTAAATATGCGGTTTGAGACGGTAAACTCAACGCTAATACTTTATCTTGCGTCCGCGCTGAAATCTGATTAATCAGCGCTTTTTAAGGAAAGCTATATCTATTATGCTCTTCGTGTTTTATTATTGGACGTGGTAACAGACGTCATTGCTCTGCGCCAATAAGCGTTATTTCGTTCTTGTTTTGAATGTACATTTTGTGCCGAACAAGTTCTATAGTCAACTTCCCCATTATTTACGTTTAGATAGATAAATTGTATCTTAATAAAGACCATTCACACGTTGATTGTCTGATGTAACAAAGTGTCTATGAAACCATAAACGTGTTTTTATGGATAAACTTTACTAAATAATAACAATAAAGAATATAATACAAAGCAGAAACCATCGTCTGTAATGCGCATGTTATGCCAGGTAATTGTCAGCGCCGGTCAACATGACCGATGGAAGGTATAAACCGCCGGTCATGATAGCTCAAGTGCCGGTCAAATGACCGATGACCGACCGTTATTTTGCGGTCTGGGTATAAGAAATGTGGGGTCATGGTAATTTGTGCTACTGGGTAATGGTAATTTGTGCTACTGGGTAATGGTAATATGTGCCACGGGGCAATGTTAATATGTGTCCCAGGGTAAAAAAACAACTTTCATTTGTGATTCCCACAAGAGAATATTTTTTAAAATGATTATTTTAAACTATGCGAACAAAGTGATGTTACAACTTTTAATTTTTTTCCCTCAATGCTTACTTAAGTTATAACACTCCCGTTGGCCGACTTAATAGTTTCACCCACAAGGGTGAATAATAGGTGAATAAGGTTAAATAATGGGTGAATAAGGTTAAATAATGGGTGAATAAGGTTAAATAATGGGTGAATAAGGTTAAATAATAGGTGAATAAGGTTAAATAATGGGTGAATAAGGTTAAATAATGGGTGAATAAGGTTAAATAATGGGTAAATAAGGGGAATAATGGGTGAATAAGAGTACCTACCCCCTACAAAAAAAAATTTACTCATAAACAAAAATCCCCCTTACAACCAGGTAAAGAACGGGGTCGAACCGAAAGTCCGAGGTCGTGAGGAGGCAGATGAAGATTTCGATGATCTCGATGAAGAGGATGATATGGAAGAGGAGAATGTAGATGAACACATGGAGTTCTGCTCACGGTGCAAGGACGGAGGAGATTTGCTCATCTGCGACACGTGTCCGCACTCCTACCATCTCAACTGCCTCAACCCTCCGGCAGTGAATGTTCCGGAAGGAGAGTGGTCTTGCCCGCGCTGTACGGTGAGTCGACTGTCATCTAGTGTACGATAGCGTCGCCTTTCAGTCGAAGGGTCGCAGGAACAAAACTTGTCGCTAGCTAGACATTTGTGTCCTTGGGCAAGTCACTTAACCGACATACACAACACACTGCAATAGCTTCGGTAACCCGACGGTGGGCGCGAGTATATAATGATTGCCCGTGTGTTAACCCTGTTGGTTTTCCCATCCAAGGGGATAAACATGAATATCCTATCCTAGTGGAAATTTGTGCCGAACTGTTCTTTACGACTGAACGAAAGTGCCCTGAGATTTGTGTTGGGTTGTGTCACTTGATACGTACACAAAAAAGAGAGAAAATGGTAAATCTTTACATTAATATAGGAGAAAGGAGTAAATTTAGGATTAAAAATAGGTTAATTTAGTGAAGAGGATGGAGATTTTAGCATTAGGGTCAGAATTCTCGTTAGTTTTGCCTTTTAATCAGTACCTAAATCTTACAATGGACTAACCCACACTAATGCTGTAATAGTTAAATATAGCGCTCCCAAAGTTCATATTATAACCCATATTACCTTTGTGTAAATGCAAGGACACAGTTAGTACTAGATACATTACAAGCATAACCGCCATAGGAGTGTTCTAATTTAGACAAGTGCCTTGATCTGTAAAGAACTCACAAGATATATAGATAGTCAATAACTCTTATTAAGATAATGTGTTAGAGCACATTATAACAAATGCAATGTAATATTAACCTTTACGATGAATCAATACAACCAATGCTTATAATAAACACCAACATTCATTCCACCCAACAGTGCCCAGCCTTGAAGGGCAAATGCCAGCGGATTCTAGCATGGCGGTGGCGTGACGCCCCTTACACGGAGGTGCCGGATGAGCGTCCGGGCCAAGAGGGCAATATGAAGAAGTTATGGGGTTACAAGCAACGGGAATTCATGGTCAAATTCCTTGGATTCTCGTACTGGGACGTGGAATGGGTCAGCGAGCTGCAGATGGAGATTTATTTCCCACATCAGGTTAGTGTTTAATTTTTTTTGTTTTTTTTGCCGGATTAAGGTTCGAACTCATGTTGCGGGCGTCTCTGAACCTTTTTTATTTTAGTTAGTATATGTATAGGTCATGTTAACCAGGGCCACATGACTGTAGCACCCCCAGGCACCCCTATTTCGACGCCCATGCTTATGCTAGCAAGTGCTTGTGCTAGTTTAAGACTCGGCCTGTGAGACGCTTATAAATGCGAGTTTCAGGATCATATCCTATATATTGATTAAAACATATAGCCGGTTTTTATCCAAACAAACATGATCTTCATTTCCACCTAGTGGAGGAATTACACTCGTCGTGTGGACATGGAGGAGCCAACACAACTTGATGAAGATGATGAATGGACGGACAAGAAGCTCATCGAGAAATACTATCGCTACGGCATTCAACCAGAGTGGCTTACCATCCACAGAATACTAAACAGCAGGTATTTAGATTAGTTTATTAATTTTTGCACAAAACAGGAAATAATTAAAAATTAGCACAGGAACAGAATAATACTTAATAAATTCACTTTTTAGATTAATATATTTACTTGGTATTTAGATTAGTTTATTCATTTTTTGCACAGTAGAAAATGAAAAAAATATTAGCAAGGAAACAGAGCATGGCCCCTGCGCAAGGATGACACGCAAAATCGTGAAGCGTTCCTTATTTTTTTCAAAAAGAAAAAAAAAAAAAAAAAAAGACGGCAAACAGAACAGTCATTCTTGTATTCGAATCAAAATTTGCAGGATAGTGTGTCTGGTGTTGTTCCTGGATACAAATTAAGGGCATGAGTTGTTTTACCAGGTGTTTTTAAACTGAATTCAACCGATGGTTGTTTGTGGAATATTTTTGGAGTGAATAGGTGACTGATTTTGACCCAGTGATGGAAGGAAGGTATCATGAATATTTTTTCTTGTTTTTTGGACGTTGATTCGAACACGGGAGTTCTTTTTTAACTTGAATATTCCTTTGGCGCCGACTTCTCTAAAAAAACTGGAGTTTTTCTTCAAATTGTATATTTCTAGCTAAATGTAGGTCAACTACAATTACTGTGGATGTATATAAATGTGGGTTAAAACACTGGTTTAATACAGGTAAAAATATTACTCTTTTTAACTTATTTTGCCAACCAAACTTAAAAAAGCCAGTATCAGTTAGTAGAGGGTAGCTAGGCATTTAAGAATAATACTTAAATCCATCCATTTGTATAGGGTGATGTGGCAATAGAAATATATTGACATGTTTGCCTTATACAATTACTGTTAGACTGTCTGTCTTATAATGTTAAAATGAAATTATAAGTTAACCTGAAATCACTTATGCCTTGTACATTTTCCTGTTATGTTGTTATGAAACGGTGACTCTATCTAATAATGTGAAATTAAAATTAAATACCAATAAGAACAATTAAAATGACTGGTGCAGGACCTCTGCATACATTTAATTTTTGTTTCACGATAAAAATGTACAGAATAGCATGTGCTGGAAGATCTCAATTGAAATTAAACATACACAAAGATAGTAGATAATCCTTCTTTAGGGGCCTTAGGCATTCAGGTAAAGGTGTGCAAACTGCACCCTTGGCTTTAAACATGGCAAACCCTGATATCACTGATTTGAATTTTAAAAATCTTTCTTTACACTGAAAAAACAAAAAAAACATTATAACCATTTTTTACACTGAAAAGCATCACCAATTACCCTTTTGCATCCTAAAGTTTATGACTATACGGCCAAGCTCAAAAGTTCTTTTGTACAGTCAATTGTTTATTAAGCTTCTTCAAAGTCAATATACTTAAAACAGCAGTTTAGTAAGCCATTAGGTAGGCTGGGATGTCCTTCGATTCTGACACAAGTCCGGTGTTCCAGATTTGGGTTACATCCTCAAAGTAACCGCCTGCTTCCAACATGGTCATTCTGTACTCGGTGTGGTTGGCTAGCTTGTTGAATATCACTGCACCTTGATTAAGGAGTTTAGATTTACACAGTTTATTAGGGATAAAGCGCAAACGATATAAAAAATAAATAAAAAAGGCAGTTATTAAGCAAAGCCATTAATTCGCTGACTTTCAGCTATCGGTCTAAAGGATTAGTCTGGTGGTTTAGTGCGACGCTGCAAAAGCTCCGGTAACCCGATGGTTGGCGCGAGGTGATCCAATGATTTCCTGTGTGTTAACCCCCTTGGTTTTCCCAATTTCTTGGATAAACATGAATATCCTATCCTAATCGGCCGGTCATCAGTCGTAAATCAGCGAGTTGGTCTCTGTCCTTGGGAGAAGCCTCTAGGTGTAGGCATCTTAAAAAAAACCTAAACCAGGAAAACTTTTTTCAATCCTAAGCCATTCCTTTATTTTTTTGTTTACCCAAACACAAACCAGTTAACCAGCTAACAACTGTTGCACAGCCTTACTACTTACTCTTTTTGCACTTCGCACCCTTGTCTGCCCACGCCAGTTTCATCTGAATCGCAAGGATTGCTCCTGTGACCGTGGGTAGTATAGTAGCGATCGACTTTTTGAGCGATGTAGACACCATAGTGGAGCTCAGTTGAAACAGCACTACCTTGGACAAAGAGATAGGATAGGATGTTCATGT
>CH002966.1:265782-289924 GCA_000149265.1 Ciona savignyi
AAAGATGGCAAGATTAAAACCAGCCGCTATGCGTTCTTAGGCAAAGTATCTGGCAGATGTTGCCTGAATCCAGTACTTATAAAACTATCGTTTTGTTTGCCCTAAAAACGCGCCCATAGACATACGCAAATATATTTAGAAATGGCCTACAATTTCAAAAACTTCAAAATAAAAACTGTTAACGCATGATATATCAAGTTAAAGTAATAAATATTTATATTTAATAAATCTGGTTAGGCACCACAAATAAAAGGTAAAAACAAGTTCACCAAATGTAAACAATTAGGTTGGTCATTTTCAGCTTTTGTCTGATGCCCTTCTGCCCAGCTTGTTCAAGTGGCTTGTGGGGAAAGTACAAAAGCTAATATTAAATCTGGTTTATTTAGGAAACTTGCACAAAAATATGGGCATGTTTCAAAGGCAAACCAAAACAATATTGGATAAAGGGTAATAGGATATTCATGTTTTTCTGTGGACCCACCCTTACTAATAAAATAAATATAACCCAATATGTTGTAGCTAATCTATTTTCCATCCGAGGGTAAACATGAGTCCCACAACCTAATTTAACGGGGGAAACTAAAAGGAGGAAAAGCGGCGAAGTAGGGAAACTACACACTAAAATGAAGATTATGACATTAGAGTTAGTTTTAAACATAGGGTTGGAGTTAAGGTTAGTTCTGGGGTTGATATTAGTGTTTAGAGCAAGGTTAAAAGTACTTTCCGTAATACTAGTTTGTAGTTTTCCTCCTTCCCTCCTTTTAGTGTTGCCCAATTTAACATAAACCTTTTCTAGGGCGTACACCTCTTTGTTTATGAGACATCTATGTGAACCTGGGTCCGAGAACTCAGACAGCTATTCCGATGGGGTACCTAGAGAGGGGGTTTCCCGCCAGCACGTTCTTACCCGGATAGGGGTGATGGCACTCATACACAAGAAGGTGGGAATTATTAATAAATGTTGAAAGCGAAAGATAAATATACAAAGATACAACAACACTATTTGAAATTTTTTGATGAATAGAACTTCATTGTAATTAATGTGTTTTGTATTACTCATTGGCTAATAATCTGATTTGCTATCTGGAGTATAGATCCATGATAGCTCGGGACACTGGAGCAATGGACCTTTTATGGCCTAAATTCCTGGTCCCGGTGGCTACCGTGAATCCGTTCATATTAATGTAATGAGTTTTGTATCAACTAAGGTTTAGAAGCCCTGATAAGTTTCCGACTTTCCGTATTTGAATAATCAATTAAGTAATTCGGCCATGTCAACCCCACAAATCCGCACTATGGTAAAGCCGTCGACAGAATTTATCCGAATTTACCCCATTCAACCCTGACACCCAACTCTTAGCCCAACATTCCCCCAACCACCGTGACCCCTAACCAGAGCTAAGCGTTGATCAAAATTGTATTTTTTCCGACGTCTGTAATTACGTAACTGAACGTAATTTTGTAATTACCCAACTCTACCCCAACCCACCCATCCACTCACCCAGGTCAAAGAGTACAAGTCAATCAACGGTGATTGGAGTTTACCCCAACTCAGTCCCATGTGGAAGCTTAAGAAGTTAAACATCGTGTCCACGTCAAACACCCCGTCCCGCTCAAATACGCCGACGTCGCTGTCGGCAAAATCTGCTGAGTCATCGGCTGCCCCGTCCCCCATACCCCTCGTGACCAAGACAACAGCGCCAGTGGAAGATTCTAAAGAAGGTGACCAGATCTTTATGAGCACTCACATGATTACATGTTCCACATTCTAGCGTAGTGGTTTAGTGCGACGCTTTTTAAACTGAAAAGTTGGACGTTCTGAACTAGTCACTACCTAGTCGGTTAAGTCCTTGAACAAGAAACTTAGCGAACATTACCTAAACCCAGCTGATTAATAGGTTTTACTAAATTGAAGAACCGTGTGTATCATATACAATACACTGCAATAGCTCCGGTTACAAGGTAATCTGATTTTTCTTTTACGGCGATAAACATGCATATTCTATCCTATCAGTTTTTTTATTCAAATTACAACTTGCTTACGACACTGCTAGTGAGGATTTCCCATAGCTTTATGACACAATCGTCGTATACAGGTGATAGCCATTACAGGATTTCATGAGTCGTATTAAGTTTAATCCAAAATGGCGATATTTAAACTCCCGATTGCTGATGGCTTGTGTCCTTTGTAGCAAGGTACTTTCAGGCAATCGTCTTAATACCTTATGCACAAAGTCTGGTTACCAGAGTGTTGTATTCTTGTATTGGAGGTACTTGGTAGTGAATAAATTTAAGGATTTAAGGCGAAACACTTGGGTTATATAGAACGAAATGCACGCAAAGAATGTTACATACCAAAGTAAATGATTATTACACACATGCGGCAAGATTACAGTTAATCACAGTGCACAAAAAAACTGTCTGGAAACCTGCACGTATAACTACAGGGATAGAAATTAACACATTTCCACAACACAGAGTATTTATTACATATTAATAATTTATAATACAGAGCAACCAAATGAAGATAAGCCAGAAGAAACCCCCCAAACTGAGAAAACAGAGGTCGAGAAAATCAAGGAAGAAGAAATGGAGGTGACAGAGAGTAAGGGTGAGTAACTCCCTCGTGACACTGGTTAGTTGACGGTGCCACGACTAAAATTATATTCGAAAATGCACAAAAAAATTATATAAATATTACATTATACAACTAGACTCTAGTACTTGCTTTTTCTGTACATAATATACTCATTGTTTAACTGTATATATGACTATATGTTTACTAAAAATGATTGGTCACTAACGAACATTTTACAACAAAATCCCAATATAAGTGGTTTATTATCCTACATATACTTGCCCACATTGTCCACCCAGTTTAGAGTAGGATATTTATGTTTATTCCCGTGAATGGGAAAACCAAGGGGGTTAACACACGACAATAGTCAGATCACCTCGCACCCACCGTCAGGTTAACGGAGCCATTGCAGTGTGTTGTATAATTGAGACATTCCCTAAATTTGGTAGAACCCACCAATTTGCTTGGTTTTGGCAAGGTTCCTTAAGTGCCTTTTCCAAGGACACAACCGACACTTTAGCGACCAGTTTCGTACCTGCAACCTTTCGGCTGAAAAGTGCCGCACTTAACCACCAGACTAAACGGGGCGGACAAGGTTTCAATAAGCCTTCTGTTGTTTTGTTAAAACATTATGTGATGGATCATGTTTAATATTTAAAATGATTCATTAGAAACTGCCACTTCAAGCACTGAGAAAACTCAAGAAAATGTTTCAAAACCAACTCCAGAAAGTAACGGTATATTGGTTTGATTATTATTTCAAGAAATTAGATTTATTAAAAAGGATACTTTTAATCCTATTAATACATGTTGTGTTTAGCGAAATCGACTCATTCCAAAAAATCATTTAATATAGATTTGACATATTTTAATATAATTAAATGTTACCATTTTTTATATTATTAGTGGGTTGTCGGTTATGATATTGCATACCATAATAAATGTAGTAATACCAATAATTGTTTTAGTTTTAATATTAGTATATTTTTTGTTAAAATACTTAGTTGTGCAGAGGATTCATAAAAGTTACTTTTTACCTCCAGAACCAACCTTGGTGAAAGAAGAACCAGTTACAAAACCGGCTGAAACCAGTTCCATGCTGAACTCTCAAAAGTTCATGTTCAATATAGCCGATGGAGGTAAGCAATTATAATATGTTTCCTTGTATGGCGATATGTTCTATATCAGGGGTTGGCAACTTGCAGCTCTTTTTTCTGATGTTGGTCTTATTAATTTTATTGCTACTGTAGCGAGCGCTTAATAAGTTCAATACCTCTGCATAAGTGAAACAAACAAAAGAACACTCACGTCTTTATCTCACACAGTGTTGTTTTCTCCTTTATTGCGAAAATATTGTTTTGCAGCCCAGTGATTTGTATTTTGTGGTATATCTGTTAAAATGGTTCTTTAAAGGTTTCCAATCCATGGTATAGAGCAGGGCTTTCCAAACCGGGGGGGCAAAATAAATTTTATGGGTGATAAAGAGGACATCAATTTCACACTTGTATAAATGAAAATGCGTGTAGCACCACCCAGCGGAAGGTACAAGTCTTATTTTTGTACCGCATGGCGTAACTGAATGTACATCGGACGTTTTAATCCCGTGATCAAAACAATGCATTTTGATTAAGTCGTTGGAATAGCCAATTCTATGTGTGTGTCACATGCCTGCACAATATGTCATTAATGTAGTGTTAGTATTTGTTCTCGAGTTAGCAATTTAGAAGGTAAGAATTAACTATGTTAATGAAATATTTAAAAAATGTTAGATTTGTCTAGGAGTTAAACATGAAGAATGGTCACAAAATTTTTTAATAAATTAAAAGGGGTCACAAGCTTAAAAGTTGATATAGCCCTGGTCCAGAGGATTAGGGTGGAGGCCATGATTCAAAAGATGCGGGTTCGATTTTTACCCTGGCCACTTTTTACATGGGTGTATCATTGTCAAGGCACTAACTGACACTGTCTTGTATCTGAATTTAAATAGAAAATTAAATTTATTTTTACAACACACTGCAAAATATCAGAAAACTTGACTGTTAGTGCAAGGTAATCTTAACCTGTGTTACACCCAAATTGACCCTGGGGTAAAACCAAGTATCCTGTCTGTGATAACCAGTGATGGGATTCAAGAGGTTCGCATAAGTTCGATCGAAGCCGTTCTTGGATAGCGGGAATAATCACCGATCCGATTCTTGCTTTTTTACAGACATTAGACTTTTTAGGAAACCTGTTGTTAGTAAGTATGATACAAAAGAGAAGCTGTTCTTAATATTTTGAATCCCATCACTGGTAATAACCCATGTTATTACCCAGATAACCCACCCAAGATAACCCACGTTATTACACAGGGTTCACGGAACTCCACACATTATGGCAGACGGAGGAACAAGCCGCTGTACAGTCGGGGAGGTTGAATGAAATCTGGCATCGAAAGCACGACTACTGGCTCATTGCAGGCATTGCTATGTGAGTACGCCTGTTGGGATGTAATGTTAATTTTGCCGTATTTTGTATTTTTAGGGGCTGGTCCGTGGTAACACACTAGGACCAGGAAAGTAGACCTAATGTAAATTTTTCCGCATTTTCTATTAGTAGAAGCTTGTCCATAGTAACACACTGGGACCAGGGGAGTAGGGTCTGATGATAAATTAAGGCACATTTCATATGAGTAGGAGTAAATTTGTGATAAAATACTGACACCAGGAAAGTAGGCTTACAATGCTATAGCAAAGTGCCATATAGAAGCATTTGTAATGCATGCTGGCACATGGGACATACTGTGTTATGTGGATGAAAAAACTAAAGTATTTGCATGTAGTTGATCATAGGGTCTTCAAGTAGGTTAAGATAAATGTTAAAAGGGTGGAAAAAATAAAGGTGGCGATATAACCCCTGCTCAAAGTCTGGTAAGCAGAGTCATTGTAGTGCTCACGCTAATGTATTATATTTAAATCTATTGATTTAATACAGATGTAGATGATAGACCATATACATTTTTTACTGATTGGTTCAAGGTAAGTTTCTTTAAGTAATACCCAACTAGCTAGCGACAAGTTTCGATCCCACAACCAGCCGAACTCAATCAGCTGAACTAAACAAAGAGTCGAAAGAATTTCAGTCACACACAAATCTTTCCTTGCCCATACAGTCACGGATATGCTCGCTGGTCAGACATACAAAACGACGTTCGATTTTCCATCGTCAATGAACCGTTCAGAGCGATGCACGAAAAGGGAAACTTCCTCGAAATGCAGAACAAGTTCTTAGCACGAAGATATAAGGTAATATGCAGAATTTTTATAACTGTTGACGCATTGTATGGTGTACTTATGTATGCAATACCATATTTGCAGTAATTCAAATGTATTCATTGGATTAAACGGGTTTTCCAAACCACCCATATATAGTGTGTTCTGTGAACTTCGTAACAACTTATTCTACAATACATTAGTAAGAACGGGTCTGTAGTGACATTGGTTTCAGGAATGTTAGTTAAAAAGACCCGATAGATTAACACTAAGGTGGCATAACACACCCTCGGTCAAGATCTCACCCAATACTAATTTGGCATCCCTCCCCCTTTCCATTTGCATTCTTTTGCCCCACCCCAACTACCAAATTCACCAGCCAAACAATTTGAATATATTATTCCAACCCCTACCACCAAATTGCTCCCTTCACTAATTTGCTATCTTTATCCCAACCCTAACTGTAATTTAAAATCCTCCCAAATTTGTACCTCATCCCATCCTCCTTCCTCCTCCAGCTCCTGGAGCAAGCGCTGGTAATTGAGGAGCAACTTCGTCGAGCGTCGTACCTCGGTCTCGTGCAGGACACAAAACATCCGGCCATGGCACTTAATGCAAGGTGATGCTTTGTTGTGTGTTGAGTGACTATTACAGCTGCAGTATTCATTATCGTGAACCGTTTGGAAGGCTTTTGCAATGTGATTTTTTTATATTTTTGTATATGATTAATATGTTTGTTCCTACTGTTTTATTCCAAATTAAACCACTAAGTTAAGTGGAATAACATACAATAACCAACTAAGCAGGAGGGTAGTTTCGATCCAGCATTATATCGAGTGAGAACCAAAGTACTAACCCACCGAGCTATCCTGACTGGCATTGAACAGTTGATTCTCCCCAGGTTCGCAGAGGTGGAGTGTCTGGCTGAGAGTCACCAGCATCTTTCCAAGGAATCACTGGCGGGAAACAAACCAGCGAATGCTGTGCTTCATAAAGGTGAGAAAGTCTGTTAATTTCTATATGCTGTAGGTGGGACAAGACAAGGCTGTTGTAATTAGAGTAATCGGCAGATTACTTTGTGCCCACAGTTTGGTTGCCTGTGTGATCGGTAGAGTGCAAATTTGACGATATTTGTAGAATAGGATATTCTATTTCATCCACACATTGCATAATTCCAGCGAATTAATGGGTTCTGCCAAATTGAAGTAACGTGTGAATCATACACAACACACTGCAATAGCTCTGGTAACCCGACGGTGGGCGCGAGGTGATCTGACGATTGCCCGTGTGTTAACCTCCTTGGTTTTCCCATTCACGTGAATAAACACGAATATCCTATTCCTATTCCTTACTTCCCCGCAGTATTGAACCAGCTGGAGGAATTGTTGGCTGACATGAAAGCAGACGTGGGTAGATTGCCCGCCACGCTATCTCGCATTCCGTCTGTCGCCTCCCGTCTACGAATGTCCGAACGAGGCATACTCAGCCGGCTCACCCAACAAAATGGCGACAACCAGGTAGCTTTTTCGTGGTGTTTTTTCTTCTAAAACAGAATGATTGAGCAATTATCGCTGCTTTTATTAAGTTATAATATATCTTTGTTAATAGGCTAGTTACTGAACCAATCCTGTTAGTTATAAAATAGCATTGTAATTAGGAGCAATCTAAGTTATATCACAGCTTAGACAGCGGCTATATGCCGGTTTTATTGGGTTGAACATACATAATATAACCCTGTGAAATATCGCTACGGGGATAAACATAAATCATTTTATCCTATTCGTGGTTTTATCCTGCCAGTTTTAATGGGTAAAACTATAAGGAGAGAAAGCGGGCAGGCGGGAAGGAGCGAAACTGCACACAAAAATGAATATTAGGACATGAGAGTTAGTTTTAATCATTGGGTTGGAGTTAGAATTATTTCAGGGGTTGGGATTATTGTTCAGGGAAGGGTTAAAATTAATTTCCATAGTTTTGGTGCCCTGCTTCCCGCATTCCATCCCTTAAGCGTTTCCCAGTTTTAATCGTCTATTTCAATATCTCAGGTGCCCAACGCGTCGTACCCGCCGTACCACAATATGCTCAGTGGGCCGTTCTGTTCAGGTGAGCAAACAAACTAACACGGCGTCCGAGCGACCTCGGTTCACCTGGGCATATAAACCCGCTTTTTACCAGGGCAGCCGGTGGTCGCCAAGCTAAGCAATGTAACCAGCAAATCGGCCCCTAAAAGCGCAAAGAGCCAACCGGGTACGAGTCAGTGTGAAAACGCCGAAGCCGCCAGCACAGCAGCCGCCATTTTGGCAGCCGTCAACGCTGAAGCTAAAAAAGGAAGCGTCGTTATCACCATAGACGATTAAAACCTTTTAAATGAAGCCCAAATTCCGGCGAGTTAACAGCATCGGTGTTTAATGAATCCCACCACGAGCAAATGTATTTATCGTGCTTTCTTCCCTGCTGCTTATAGATAATGTCGTCTGCTTTTTTGTTGTATTTATTCGTGCAAGCGGTAACACGAGCGTCCCAAGACAATTTGCAACGTTGGTCGTATTTATTTTGGGTGCTTTGGAACTCTAAGTATAAAGGTTTTATCTTCTCTAACTGGAAAAACGTGATAAGGCAGTATCACTTAAAATCGTCAGATTATATCGTGCCCACCGTCTATTTACCTGAAATATTGCCGTGGGTTGTATATTTTTGGGCGAAGGGGGTTGGAAAAATACTGAAATACCGTTCGTATTTGTGGTGTCCGACACGACTTAATACGTGTGGCCGAATGGTTAACGCGACCGATACATATAACTCTTCTACAGAAAATGGTCCTGGTGACGAGCCCATCATGGGTTCGAAACTTGGCACGGTAAAAATAGAAATAAATACTGCCACAATTTTTACCTTTGAGGTTTTAGTGTTAGTTGGTTAAAGTTTGGAATGTCTATCCCTTACATCGATTCCAGCCGATAACGTTTAAAAATCTGTAAGTGGCGAACTCGTTAAGCTTGAAACCATAATCCATAGGGAAGTATGATTTAATTCTACCAGTCTGGTGATCGAATCTCCTGTCCGAACTTACACTGTCATGAGAACGTCATTTTTTGTTAAAAATTGTCCACATAATATACAGTGGAACCCCGCTTGGAGACCACCTCGATAACACGACCACCTCACTATCAGGACCACTTAAGTGCGGTCCCAAATAATTTACTATGGTAATGCATTGTATTCTGTTTCAATAACGCGACCACCCCGGTTTCCAGACCACGACCGCCATATTTTGGTCCAAAACTACAAATTTAACTCCGCTTAGGTGACCAAACGTGCTACATAATATGCCTTTGTCACCAAAATAATAGGGTTAAATTTTTTTTATGATCAAAACAATAAGAATAAATGAGCGCGTACACACAGACAAAGAAAATTTTGGCAAACATAACTGACTTTTACAAGATAAATTTCAGTACTAACAGTTGTTTAAATTTATTCTGCAGTATTTTATAAAAATAATGGCGTTTGGTAAAAAAATAGTAAAAAGGCAGACGTTTTGGCTGCATATAACGACAACTTGCTCCAAAGCAAAATTCACTAACACGACCACCCCGATAACGCGACCGCTTGATGACGGTCCCATGGGTGGTCAGGTAAGCGGGGTTCCAGTGTATTTCAGTTACACTCCCATCGAAAACCCTCTGACAACAGTTGAGCGTCACACCTGACCCAATCCAAATAGTCACACGTGACACCGACCATAAACTGCAGATAGATATCTAAAATAGCTTTCACAATCAAAAAATATTAAACCTTACAATGTCCAATAAATTGAAATAGCTTTTCCAATCTTATTTAGTATTAAACGGTATCCAATGATGTGTTGCGATAGAGCGATGGGTATCGGCGATACACGGAATGCTTAGTTTTAGAAAATGCTGTTCTTAGCTTAAAAGTAATAGTTCAAGAAAACAAACAATCTAAAATAGGATAAGATATATTTATCCCCGTGTATGGGAAACCGCAACACTTGTTTGGATGGAAAAACTCTTTTCAGTACCGGATATATTAACAGCTGCGGTGGGACATATGTGATGCCATTTAAACTGCTCTAGCTTTCCACATAACTCCGATCAATGATAGCTGCTGCACTTTACTAGTACATGGGCAAATGTGAGTACAGTAGATTTGCTGAAAGTTCAGTAAGTAAGGGCTTGTTCAGATAGCATCATGAAATGTATAGAGACATTTAAAAGGTTTCGACAGTCTAGGTCGTTAGTTATAGCATTGGTATGCGCAAGTTTGACAGTCGACTATATGTTGCTGACCGCTGTTAGTAAGTACATTATTTTCATACAATAGTCATAGATTCATAGAATGTATTAGTCTAGATGTGTTTGTTATGGAAAACAACTGGTGTAGGAAGTGTGATTATCACATTAAGCGTTATTTTGTGCCAATTGTCCAGTAATTAAAGCTATTGTAGTGTTTTTTTTATAATTTGATTAAGACTGTCATTTAGTTTAGGTTCAAGCCATTAATTCACTCTATTCAGGCGATGTCCGCTAAGTACCTTGCCCTAGCCAGAAGATAATTTTAATTCCACAATATTTCGGCCGCCTTCCGACCGCCGACGCTATTAACGAGCTCTTCAGCAGGTCAAAAACTGTCGACAAAACAGTGGCCGCTCCAGCCTACTGTGTTATAAGTTATATATAGTTTGTCCGGCCTTTTAATCGAAAGGTTGCAGGCGCGAAACTGGTAGCTAGATAGTCGGTTGTGTCCTTGAGCAAGACACACTACAATAACTCCGGTAACCCGACGGTGGGCGCGAGGTGATCTGACGATTGCCAGTGTGTTATACCCCCTTGGTTTTCCCATTTACGGCGATAAACATGAATATTCTATCCTATCCTATCCTAAAATACATAGATGTGTAAGTGTGAATTTAAAACCCCCGCATATACACTTTTAGTTGCACAGCAGCAACAAGCTAATCCCCCATCGCCGTCATTTTTAGATCCAATAATGCCGGTATACCTCGCCGAATTGCGCCGAGCCAAGACAGGCAATCGGACACAAACAACCACTTTAAGTGCTCAAACATCAGTGAATCAGCATAGAAATCACACGACATGCAAACATTCAAGACATTTACCAAAACACGAAGCATTGTACATTGGTTTAATGTTTTCCTCGAAGCCGGTTATGCAAATAATATCAAACCTTGCTGTTGGACCGATTACCGATAGAATTGGATTTGATATACCTTTGATGCTTGGTTACATCATTATAATTGGATCCTCCATACGTAAGTTCATTTTGTATTTTTTGCAATATCGCAATTATAAACAGATAAATACACGCAGTATTACCAACCCCTGTGACCGAACGGTGGCGTAGGGTAAGCTGCTGATTACCAATGTTATAACGTCCCTTAACCATTCACAGGGTCCTTATGTTATAACGCCCCACTTTTATTCCTTTTTTAGTTCACTAGGATAACACATAGATATTATATATATATATAAAGTGTGTGTAACCCCAGTGTTTTATTGGCGATGGGCTCGAGTCAGACTCGAGTGCGACCCTACAAATACTTGACTTGACTGAAGTTAGAATAGGATATTCATGTTTATCCTTGTGAATGGGAAAACCAAGGAGGTTAACACACGGGCAATCGTCAGATCACCTCGCGCTAATAGTCGGGTATCAAAGCTATTGTAGTGTGTTTTGTTTGATTCACACGTTCCTTTAATTTAGTAGAACCCATTAATCAGCGTCCACCCAAGGACACAACAGACTAACTAGCGACAAGTTTCGAGTTACAACCATTCGACTAAAAGCCGACGTGCTTAACCACTAAACTAGCCTGTCGGACCAAACTACTAAGTGTCAAACCATAACTGGAAAGAATATGTCTTTTATTTACAGTTTTTGCTTTGGGGAGAAGTTACCCAGTTATGTTCGTAGCAAGAGCAATACAAGGCATCGGGTCCGGATGTGTGTCAACAGCAGGAACAGCTTGGTTGGCTGATATTTTCCCAAACAAGAAGGAAAGAGGACAAGCCATATCAATAGGTTACAGTGGTATAGCGTTCGGCGCACTTAGTAAGTGATTTTTGTGTTTTTGGCATCTTGGTCCTCTATCGACCAGTTAGACCGGTTATACCAAATTGAAGTAACGTGTGAATCATATACAACTCACTGCAATAGCTCCGGTAACCCGACGATGGGCGCGAGGAGATCTGACGATTGTTCGTGTGTTAACCCCCTTGGTATTCCCATTCACGGGGAAAACATGAATATCGTTTCCTATCCTATATCCTATCCTACCGCCACTTTTAGATTTGAGTTCGGTCTGGATCGAAGGTCAAATTTATTAGCGCAAAACCTTTTTGTTGGTGACAGTATTATTTTTATTCTGTTGGTTACCATATTATTTTTAATATTATTAAGTTAACCCATATTTAAATAGAAAACACAGTTTAAAACATTTACTAATTTTCCAATATGAAGTAATTCTACTAGATTAATTTGCAAATATCATACGCCATAATTATGTTATAACTAAACACTAAAGTATCAATGAAATATAAGTAAATTACAGTAATTAAAAAAAACATCTCCATTTTTCTAGTCGGGCCAACGTTTGGAAGTGTTGTCTACCAATGGGCTGGAAAAGATTGGGTTTTTATTATCCTCGCTATTTTGACTGCTATTCTGCTTATTCTTCAGCTGACGACGCAAGATATTAAAGTGTTCAAACGCAAGCCAGTAAGCAAATTATCAGTTATTGGCTACTCCGGCCGGTTAGTCTGGTGGTTTAGTGCGTCGCCTTTAAGCCGAAAGGTTGCAGATGCGAAACTGGTGTTAGCTAGTCGTTGTGTCCTTGGGCAAGGTACTTAACGGTCATTGCCTGAACCCATAGGATTATTGGGTTTTTAAGAGAAACGTGTCTATCATACACAACACACTGCAATATAGCTACGGTAACCCGACGGTGTGCGCGAGGTGATCTGACGATTGCCCGTGTGTTAAACCCCTTGGTTTTTCCATCCACAAAAATAAACATGAATATCCTATCCTATCCGTGCTTAAACCATTTCAAATTTAGGAAGAAAAAGGAACGCCTATTTTCACCTTGTTAAAAGACCCACACATAATGCTTGTGGCTGCAACAATGGCGATATCATGCACTGCAGTTGGTATACGACAAACAGCCCAGCCCATCTGGATGATGAAAACTATGTGTGTAACGAAGTGGCAACTTGGTAGGTTTTTAAAAATAGCTTTTTTTTAAAATATCATCCGTTTTAATGTCTTTCTATTTTATATCTTCCGTTTTAAAATCTTTTATTTTAAATATCTTTCGTTTTAAAAATTATCCGTTTAAATATATTTCGTTTAAACATATTTCGTTTTAAAAATCTTCCGTTTTCATATCGTCCGTAACAATTGGCAAATCTTATAGGTTTTAGTAAGATTGGTGATGAAAGCACAAGTGGCATGCAAGAGGCGATTTCAATGTTTTTAAAATAAATATTCCTCTTTGACAAGGCGAAAAATAGATTTTTTTTAAATATTTCATAATAATTTACCTGACAAACCATATATGTTTGAATCTAGGTGTTGCGTTCTTACCGACCAGCCTCATGTATTTAGTCAGCACATTTGGAGTAGCATTTTGGGGCCACAAAGTTGCAAGATGGGTATTAGCACTGATAGGAATGTACTTTTACATTCTGGGTGTAGTTTCATACCCCTTTGCGAAAACGTAAGTACGAACTTGGAGTAGGACAACATTCTCAGTTATTTTTGTGCATACCCGAGCATACATGATGTATCTTTAACCCAAATTGTCGCGTTTTCAGCCTGAGAAGCAGCAATAACACAATGTGTTAAATTGATCATTCGTGTTTACCCCCGTAAATTTGAAAAGCAAAGGGCATTTACCAACAGGCTATCGTCAGATTACCTCGCGCCCACTGCCCTTAACATTATTAGTATTGTATGTGACGGAGACTTTTCTATAATAAAGTAGAATATTTGGCGGAAATGCATACAACGAATACAATGAAAGCATTTAAAATAACATTGTAGAAATTACCGCAACTATTTTTAACCCTGCACTAAAAACTAATTTTAACCCCAGAAATAACCTTAACTCCAACCCCATGTTTAAAACTTTTTTTTATACCATAATCTTCATTTTAGCATGCAGTTTCCCGCCTTTCCGCTTTTCCTCCTTTTAGTTTTCCCCATTCTAACGTATTACGTATTGAATTCATATACCAAACCATTAGCTGTGTATTATAAATATGTAAATCGCCCTATTGAAGTTACGGCATTGATTCTTTGGGGTTTTAAATGCAGTACTATAAACTGCTGTGTGGTCGCCGGCCTAGGATTCCAAACCATGATAGGCTCGTCACCATGGCCGATTTTATATTGAAATCGGTATTTCTATCTGTCGCGTTAACCTTTCGGCCCCATCGCCATACCGGTCGATTGATTTACAAACAGTGGCATTTAAAACGTACCTGGTATCTATCCAATCACGCATTCAAAAGTCTGTCCCATTTAAAAAAAAGAACCGGGTATAAAAACTTAAAAATAATTTAGTATATATTATTCAACAGTTTCGTTGGAACCATAGGGCCCAGCATTATTCTGGGCATCGGCGTTGGTCTGGTTGACGCATTAGTACCGGCAATGGCCACCCTTGTGGAGATGAGATACAAACCGGTCTATGGAAGTATTTATGCAATTACTGATATCGCGTTCTCCCTTTCGTTTTTTATTGGTAAGTACAAAATTGAAACTGGCCTGTATATCGCATTATCTGAATAACTCAGTAACAATTAGACGGATTTGCTTAGTTAAACTACTATAGTGATAGGTGCATCTTGGAACTATTTTATGGGATACGATTTAGGATTTCTATTTAGGATTTTATTCCATTTAGTATATTCATGTTTTATCCCCGTGAATGGGAAAACGACGGAGATGTCCACTTGTCACATTACCTTGCGTCCATTGTCAAATTAATGAAACTGCAAGTGTGTTGTATATGACTGTGAAGCTCCTTCAGGTTTTCGCAGAAACCATTACTCCACTAGTTGCGGGAAAAGTCCGCTAAGTACCTCTCCAAGTATACAACCAACTATAACTATCTTCCAGTTTCGATTCTATAACTCTTCGGATGTGTAACTTCCCGACAAGGTGCTGGCTCCTAACACCCGTCTTAGTGAGAGGTTGCAGTATGCTTATAGACGGCGTCCTTTATTCAGAGTTTGAAATAAGGCGTCATTGTCAAAAACTTGTGAATTTATTTGAATTTGAATGATGGCGAAAACGAAAGGTCTTGAAATGACGGTTTTCTAAGGAAAAATATATGTACAATTTAATTATCACAAAAATTACTAGATAGAGAAATAAAACCAATATTTACCAAATTGTGGCTGAACAGGAGCCAAAGCACGTCATACACATCTTCTTTATAACCGTTAATTCCAAAACATACTACCAAAAGACCGATTACCTCACGATAATGCTCATGCGGTAAAAAACGAGCGTTTTATAGTTCGGTGAAATTGTGGGAAAAAAGGGAATACAATACCGATCTTATTCCCTAGTGACATCGATATAATATAAACAATAATGGCGACGATAAATCTTACACTCCCCCCCAAAATTGCGAGATCGTACAATTGAGCAATTTACAATTTAATTGATTTACGTCGCGTGTTAAAATTCATTCAATGACCGGGCTAATGCCCGCAATGTCGTTGAGAGCTGTAGCAGGGCCAACAGTCTTATTGCGCACGTCCATAGCGGGTACTATGATACATAGTTTGTGTATCGGTCTCTTTAATTCGGTGTCACGTGCTTTGACTAGCACATTTCGAACTACACCGTGGCTGTCCGGGTACACGGAGGTGATTCTTCCAATGGACCATTGTGATCGTGGTGTTGTGTTGTCCACCAGAAATACAACGTCTCCTATCTTCACGTTTTCTTTTCTTTTGTGCCATTTCTGGCGTGCGATGATAGTTCGGAGGTACTCTCCCGACCATCTGGCCCAAATACGGTCGGCTATATGTAGAACGTAGCGCCAGCGACGTCGAGCGTAACTTTGCCGTTCATTGGTCAAAGTTCGAGGCAGCTCACTTGACGGGTTCACCTTGAGCAGGTGGTTCGGTGTTAATGGCGTTTCGCCATCGATATCTAGGGAGTGAGTGGTCGACAATTCAATATTGCCTCGGACTCCACGAGCAGGGTTGTCAGTTGATCATCGTTCAATGTCTTTTCACCTGAAATGGAAAGTAAAATCCGACGAACGGATCTAATCATTCTTCCCCAGGCTCCACCCATGTGTGAAGCGCAGGGAGGGTTAAAAATCCATTGAATTTCGCGTTGTAGAAGAAATTCATTTATTTGATTTACACACAGTTTGTCCGGTTTGTGAGGGTTAGTAACGGGTTGGTGCTGTAGGTACCAGATTTCTGCGGTCGGTGACGATTTCGTCATATGGCACCTTCTCTGAATAGCACTTTGTCATAATGTTGTTCACTTGCTCGACATACTTTTGTTTAATATTCAGGTTTTGCACAAGTCGCTTTGCTAAAACTTTAAGGCGCCCCATCGCCATGGCGCCATTGTCTGGGAGAATCTCATAATCGTGGCGCAATGGGAGGGGTAATTCATAATGATTATCAACAAACTTAACTGATTCCTTCATAAGGTCGTGTGCTCTTCGGTCTCCAATCGAGGTCGGGAACCGAAGAAAGCTGTCGTTGAGGTCATCGAGATCGTCGATCATTGGTTTGAGATCGCTTTCATCCTTTAAAAACATAACGCTGGCCTTACAATTGGAACGGCTTTTATCACCACAGGGGCCTAGAAGTGACCATCCTAGACGGGTTTTGACAGCGTCGGGACATCGACCATTTCCGCTTCTCATAGACTCGACACGGAAAACTCGGGGAACGTTCGCCCCGATTAGCAACTTGACTGATCCATCTTCGATCTGTGGAATTTTCACACCTTGCAAGTGATGGTGTCGCTGCAACGCCTGCGGATCATGTAATACATTAGGATTCCCATATATCTTATCCAAAGCAACGACCCGTCGGGAAGGTTATTCCAATCTTCACCCTCCACAGGCTGGGCAGAGAGTGCAAGGGATAAAACTGTATCTAAAACACGAAATGATGTTAGGGTTTGCAACGTAATACAACGTGGTTTACCAGCAACTTTTGGTGAACTTACGATCGACTCCTCACAGCGTGTTGTCGTGGAACCTTGATCGATAAATGCACAGGTAGCAACCTCTTTGTCTGCGTAACGAACTTTACCGGGAACAACGTTTATATAAACCTTGGCCGTGTTTATACTGGTGCAGCATTTATCGATTTCAACAGCTGCGCTTATTTCGATACGCTCGTGCTTATACACACGGGGCGGGGGTTGGTGTCTACGGCTTACCGGTAAAGTATTTTGTACTTGCCGTGGCGACGTTAATTCTGCAACTGATTTCTTGTGATGGCTTAAGTTGGAACGAGCGTCTGCAAGCGAAGGCCGTACTGTAGTGCGGTTGTTCGTTGTAGCTACGGCAACAACGTTGGGTTGTAATGTTGGTGAGGTCGAGTCTAGAGCCTCCAAGATTTCTTCATCTTTCCGAGCTTTAGAAACTGCCTTCGCGTATTCAAATTCTGGTTGTTTTTTGTTGGCGACACGCTCTGCTTCTATAGATTCGCGAGCTTTTTGATTGGCTTCTTTCGCTGCTACGCGTGTCCTTTCAGCAGCACGATCTGTTTGCTCCTTTGCACGCTTGCGTGTTTCGAACAACCTGTCCATAGCTTGCTTGAAGGCAAGTTCGGCGAGTTTCAACCCGATTTGGCTTTTTCGGCGTTCACTCCGGATAAAGTTTGAAGTAGAAATTGTGCTCGACGTGTCGCGGTTAGTTCTTGCTAATTGTGATTCAGTTTTATTTAACCACTGACGCACATGCGTATCGAACTCACGTTTCTGACTCTCCAACTGTATTCTTGATATGTAAACGTCTTCAAGCGGTTGATCTTCTGGAAAATTTACACATAAGTCCATTAGCTCGTCAAATACGTGGTCGATTATTGGTATGAGCTTACGTAGTGACGTCCTACCTACTGGAGAAAGCATTAGCCTTTCGGCATCCACGTAAAGTTGTTTGAGACAATTTAAAGTCTTTGGAATCTTCTCTTTGCGGCTTATCAGCAGGAATAACGGAATTGAAAACGTTCAGGAACGGGAATCGGCGACGGGAATCGGCCACGGGAATCGGCGACGGGAATCGGCGACGGGAATCGGCAACGGGAATCGGCAACGGGAATCGGCAACGGGAATCGGCAACGGGAATCGGCAACGGGAATCGGCAACGGGAATCGGCAACGGGAATCGGCAACGGGAATCGGCAACGGGAATCGGCGACGGGAATCGGCGACTGGACGAGAACGACGACTGGACGGGAACGACGACGGGACGAGAACGACGACTGGACGGGAACGACGACTAGACGGGAACGACGACGGAACGAGAACGACGACTGGACGGGAACGACGACGGTAGTTCAAGAAATTTGAAAACGATGTAACTTCCCGACAAGGTGCTGGCTCCTAACACCTGTCTTAGTGAGAGGTTGCAGTATGCTTATAGACGGCGTCCTTTATTCAGAGTTTGAAATAACGCGTCATTGTCAAAAACTTGTGAATTTATTTGAATTTGAATGATGGCGAAAACGAAAGGTCTTGAAATGACGGTTTTCTAAGGAAAAATATATGTACAATTTAATTATCACAAAAATTACTAGTTAGAGAAATAAAACCAATATTTACCAAATTGTGGCTGAACAGGAGCCAAAGCACGTCATACACATCTTCTTTATAACCGTAAATTCCAAAACATACTACCAAAAGACCGATTACCTCACGATAATGCTCATGCGGTAAAAAACGAGCGTTTTATAGTTCGGTGAAATTGTGGGAAAAAAGGGAATACAATACCGATCTTATTCCCTAGTGACATCGATATAATATAAACAATAATGGCGACGATAAATCTTACAGGATGAAAGGCAAAATACTAAAAACATTCAACTTAGGGAAGGGAAATTGGTTACTTTATTAACAGGAGACTACTAATACCCAATGATGAATATGTCTGTCTAGAAATAGAAATGTAATAAAACTATTAAATAGTACTACAACAAGAGTATAGTACTCGACTTCTACTTTTACCCAATATAAGCTTTTTTCTTTGTTATTTGTATTTGTTACTGAAAATATAGACCCCTAGATTTTTGTTTCAATTTTAGGTCCTCTGATAGCGGGGGGACTTATGACTCTGATTGGTTTTAGGTGGTTAATGTGGGGAATTGCCATCGTGTTTTTCGCATTTTCTCCCCTTCTGTGCCTTCTGAAAAACGTGGTGACGAAAGACGAAGAGGCAAAGGTGAGTAACAGTCATTGCTTTTTGTCCGGCAGGTTAGTCTGGCGGTTAAGTGCGACGCCTTGAAATCGAAAGGTTGCAGGTGCGAAACTGGTCGCTAGCTAGTCGGTTGTGTCCTTGGGCAAGGCACTTTACGGACATTGCCTGAACCCAGCGGATTAATGGGTTCTACCAAATTAAAGGGGGGATTTATACACAACACAGTGCAATAGCTGCGGGAACCCGACGGGGGGCGTAAGGTGATCTGACGATTGCCCGTGTTAACCCCCTTGTTTTTTTCATTCACGGGGATAGACATGAATATCCTATCCTATCCTTTTTTGTACTTGGATAAATTTCTCATTCATTATGGGCTTGTCGGTACTGTTTTTTTTAAGTAGGTAAACGTATCGATAGCCTTAACCATTCGCCCATATAAGTTAGAAACCCATCTCGACCTAAAAGAAGCCTTTTTTTAATTTGTGAATTTTATTTTGCAGCCGCTTCTGCAGACGACGCAGGAATAGCGGAAAGTTTCTTTAACCCAGAGAATCGTTCCTTTCAAACATTACTGATGAAGAATGAACCCAAATTTGAAAGTTTTTAAAAAAAATTACCTACTGAATATTTATTTCGTATATTCCTATGTACTCCGTTCATACCTTTGGAGGAATCTTTTTTTGTTGCCATAGTGTATTTATAGATTTACTTACCGTTTATTCGTGAACTTTAAATTTTAATCACGCAACATCGCATTTTGTTTTTAAAAACCCTCAAAATAACATTTTATTGTGAAAGCAAAACTTAGTTGTGTTTGTCTGCTTGAACTATTATGTTCCACTGGATACACTTATTCAGAAAATTATTGGGTTAAAATATAAGTGGACACGCCGCACAATAGAGTGCAATAGCTTATTATCTGTCAGTTTCCAGTGTCATACCTAAAGAAGAAAGCAAACTATTAAAAGAAGACTTATTTGAAACAAGCGAGACAATAATATATAAGGTCACAACAGACTATAGGCCACCAGCTTGTTTCGATCTCACATGCCTTTCAGCCCGAACCTTGTCATAAAATCGGCACCCCCATCACAAGTGGTCGCACTTTACCGCACTCTTCTTCAGGGCTTAATACCGTCTTAATTAATTTTTGTTTTTTCCTGTATTTTTTTTTCGTCCATAGGTTTGGCGGCCGCGTCCGCTGTATTTATTTATTAATTTATATCCCCTCTTCTTTAATGATTCGTTTTAACGACTGTACATTTTGCCGTCTTTTCCTATTCCGCTGCGGTAATTTGTTTCATTTGCCAATATTTAATACTGTGTCAAACATAAATAAACTAAAACCAAACTCACAAACCTAGAAGCTAAAAAACCAACCGCTTTACCAACGAAGCTAACAGCCAGTAAATAAACAATACTTTTTTGTCGTCATATACTTTACTTATTGTCAAGGTGCTTATACTTTAATTTAATGTCTTGCACATTTTGCATGGTGTTATATGAACTGTATAATAACGTCGAATTAATTCATCAAAAGTTGGGTTGACTCGAACTGAAATATACAGTTTTTTTGAAATAAAAGAAACCCGTTTGGATCAAGTGTGTAGTTGTTGCAGAAGCCTCGCCACCTGTTCACCTTTCACCTCCAGTAACCTTCGCTCTTTTGCAAGCACATTTTGCTCACTTTCAATCCTTTCCTTGGGAAATTGCGGAAAATGTTAGGATTGTAAATTCATTTTTTTATCCCAGTAAATGGAAAAGCGTAGACGTTTTCACACCGTTGTATTACTGGAGCTATTGTAGCGTATTTTACAGAAATGAGACGGTTCTTTTAGTCTGTGTAAAAAGCCATTCATCCACTGGGTCTTAGCGATGGTCGGATAACTGGATTGCTTAAGGACACAATCGAACAGCTAGCGAACAGTTCTAAAACTACAACATT
This sequence comes from Ciona savignyi, assembly GCA_000149265.1. NCBI lineage: Eukaryota > Metazoa > Chordata > Ascidiacea > Phlebobranchia > Cionidae > Ciona > Ciona savignyi. The sequence continues at coordinate 287,006 of CH002966.1, forward strand.
TCGGCTGAAAGCCGACGCTCTAACGTACCCAGCTATTCGGCCTTCGACAGGTTTCGATCCAAACTTTTTTTTTGCGAAAAAGCGATTTTAGTGGACTAACTATGAGACCAGGCTAGTTGATAGGGGACAAAAAGAAAGGATTTAACAAAAATAATAAGTCTGCTGTAGGAAGGATTGGATATTTATGTTTATTACCGTGAACGGGAAAATCAAGAGGGTTAACACATGCGCAATCGTCAGATCACCTTGCGTTACCGGGGCTATTGCAGTGTGTTGTGTATGATTCACACGTTCCTTTAATTTGATAAAACATATTAATCCGCAGGGTCAATAAATACCCAGGCATTTCTTAGTTTATGTCGTTCAAGATCATTTTCGATTTTCCTTTCAGCCCACCATGCCTCATTTTGTCGTTTGTGGGATCGGATGAGTTTTTGTAACTCGCGTCGTTCTTTCTCGAAACTCCTAAAAAGAAGTATAAAAAAATAAAATCGTTCAAAAAATTAAAAATATTTATCTGCGTGGCACTGTTACTACCGTACATTCTCAGCAACAGTGTATGCGCCGCTATTGAAGGCTTTACCTGCTAAGTTACTGTTGTGGAAATGCGTTAATTTACATCCCTGTAGTAATACGTGTAGGTTTCCAGACAGTTATTTTGTGCCCTGTAATCAACTTAAATCACGCCCGGATGTGTGTAATAATCATTTATCTTTGTACGAAACATTCTTTGCGTGCATTTCGTTCTATATAACCCGACGTATTTCGCCTGAAATTCATTCACTACCAAGTACCTCTAATACAAGAATACAACAGTTACCCGGTTTGTTAAGCCCGGACGACCACGCGGGTTATTTGTTAAACTACCGCTATTCAGGGCTGGGTTCTAAAGCAAGAAATTTACGACCGCTGGCCCTATTCTTTGAACTCCAATAGATTAGTCAAACAGTTTATCGAGATATACTATTTCTGTTATTAATATTATACTGTTACTAAATAGGATATGATAGTCAGGTTTATTCCCGCGAACAAAAAAAAAACGTGGAAATCCCAGGAGCGTTATCACACGGCCATTCGTCAGATTACATCGCACCCAACCAGCCAATTGTGTCCTACAGCACTTAGAAGACATTGCCTGAACGCAGTAAATAAATGAGTTTACCTAAAACAGTATAAAAGTCTCAATCATAATCAAAAACACCGCAATAGCCCCGGTAACCCGACGGAATGCGATTCGTAATTTGACGATTGCCTGTGTTAAATGCCCCTTTCATTTTCCAATTTAGGGTGATAAACATGAATATGCCCTAAATCCAAACTGCTCACTGTATGAGTTCCAATCGTTCATCTTCCAAAAGTTGCTTTGCCTGAGCCAGTTCCGCTTTAGCAGCTCGGTAGTAGCTCATTTGAACGTCCGTTGGTTCATCGTCGTCAGATTTGAGAATTTGCTCACACAGTGGAAAGTCCTGTTAAGTATATGTTCGGCTGGGTAGCTTGGTGGGTTAGTGCCTCGCCTTTTAGATGAAACATTGTGGGATTGAAACTGGTTGCTAGCCGGTGGGTGTGCCCCTAGGCAAGGCATTTAACGGACATTGCCTGGACCATGTGAATTGATAATTGAGTTGAACTATACAGAAGGAACATCCCAATCATACACAACCCACTGAAATAACTCCGGACAGTTAGTCTGGCGGTTAAGTGCGTCGCCTTTCAATCGAAAGGTTGTAGGTGCCAAACTGGTCGCTAGCTAGTCGGCTGGGTCCTTGGGCAAGGCACTTTGCGGACATTGACCCAGCGGTTCTACCAAATTAAAGAAATGTGTGAATCATAAACAACACACCGTTCCGTAACCCGACGGTATGTCCGGTAACCCGACGGTGGGCGCGAGGTGATCTGACGATTATCCGTGTGTTAACCCCCTTGGTTTTCCCATTCACGGGGATAAACATGATTATCCTATCCTCCTATCTTATCCTAATAACTCCGGTAACCTGATAGTGGGCATCACACAGATAATCTGACCACTGCCTGTGTGATAACACTTTCATGCTTTTCCCGTACAAGGGAAATATCCTGTAAAATTCATAATAAATAATGATGCATAATAGCTATTTTGGACTGAACAATGATATCTATTTGTAAATGGTAAATATAACAATAACTTTACCATGTATATTGTAAACAAAATAATACACATATATAGTATAGCCACAACCAATAAGTAATTAATAAGTATCTATATAACAGACGCCAAATAAGTATTCATATTAGAGCTGGAACAAAATATAAAGCATTATTTTACTGGTAATATTTAAAAATGGTAGTTTTCTTACCAAAGTTAGGGTTGATCAAATCCCTACATTTGTTTTCAGTTGCAGATTGTTCTTTTGAGTAAAGTTTGTATTTGACAATTGGCTGCTTTGTTAGTGACCAACAGTTCACAGAGAATTTCTGTTGGAAAAGTCAATACAAAGATTAAAGACTCTATTTAGCTATTTTCTATTGTTTATCCTAGAGTTCTACTGCAGTATATTCCACTTGTTATTGCAGGTAGTTACAAGATTGTTGGATTAAAACCAACTGCTGACTAAATATGGTTAAGTCTTTGACAAATTTAAGTGACTTGGCAGACATCACCTGACGCCAGTGGATTAAAGGGGTTATAACTAAAGCTCTAAAAATGCCCTCTAACTTAAATTAACTAAAAACAGCTCTAATTATTTTTACAGGTGCAAGGTAAATCTCCTTTTTTTGTTTCATTTTACCATAAATAAAAACATGGAATTAGGCCAAGGCACCTTAATTGGGAAATTTTGCCCCCGAAACCCAGCCAAATTTAATGGGCTTCTTACTAAAATGGGAAAAAAACCCGGCGGAATCGTAACTGAAAACACACCGGGACAATACCCTTACTGGACA
>CH002966.1:305417-321725 GCA_000149265.1 Ciona savignyi
TGACCAAAGGTACCTAAACCCAAAATCTTTGCAAAATGTTTATGGTCTAATATTGGATTTTTTTATGGAGAATTCGGTTTTGCTGGATGATAAGGTATTTAAAAATTTGTGAGAACCGTACAAATATTAACCGACTGTCACAATTCGAGCTTTTGTGGACATTATAATTGCAACGATCAATTCCAAAACAACGCCAATAGCACTTCCGAATATCTCGACAATTAGAACCTGGAAAAGTTTGGTCATTAGCTCCATTGCAATAAAAAAATGGAAGTTGTGAAATAATGACGGTGAAGCAGTAACGAGTTTTGCATGGGAAATGATCTAAATATTCCATTTTTTGTACAGTTTTAAAAGATGTTTGAAATTGTCTAGTTTCTTAAGTATTGTATAGTTTCATAAGGTGTTTAAAATTGTTTAATTTTAAGAGGTGTTTAAGTTAGTACTAGTTTGGTTTAGGACATGATACTTAAATGTTGGAGGAAAACCAAAGGGAGAATTATTAGATCACCATGTAGCCATGGCCGCAAACATACAAAACAAAGGGCAGTCTTTAACATAATTAAGCCGATTGCATTTTCCCATTTATAGGAATAAACATGAATATCCTATTCCTAATTCACAAACGTGCATTTTTATAGCTGTTGTCCGCATTTGCACCCAATTGTCAGTGTAGCACTACCCAACTAATGTTACAAATTGTCTGTGTAGAACTACTACCGTGACTAAATTTATTTTCAAGCACTACATACAAGTTATCAGTGTAGTTTTACCGTGACTACCAGTATTTTCAAGCACTGATTAAATGTTATCAGTGTAGTACTACCATGACTAACGTTATTTTCAAGCATTGCATGGAAGAACAAAATCTTACCTTAACAAAGAGATTTGGGTTTGCGGCATCAGCTATTGCTGCCCCACTACCAACTAGACCAACACATATCCCACACGCAAGATTGGAGAGTCCAGTTGTTAGCCCAGCACCAAACAAGGCATAACCTGAACAAAACCTTATTCAATTAATGGTAACAAAATGCTTTCGTCTAGAACAGTGGTCTGCAACCTTTTGTACTTCAAGAGCCATTAACCGATATTCCACGCAATATACAATCTAGTTTTAGATTTTCCTAAATTATACCTGCAAATAGATTCTGGGCCATTGCGCCATCTGACAATAAGTTTTCATCGAAATATTTTAAGTAGTTTGACATCACAATGGAGATTATGATGCCGTAGATCGCAACAGCTTCACAGAAAATAATGCTGACCTGAAGAAGTTGGTGTTAATGTTTGCTTTGTATTAGCATTCATGCTAAGTGAATACTAACCAAGTTTTTCGAGTAGATCCTAGGGGTAATGACACCTGCACCCATTATCGAACTGCCGGTCGTAAATATTCCCCTGTTAAGAAAATAATACGTTCAGTGTAACAGTTGCATTAAGATACCAACAGAAATGGGTTGGCCTGACTAAACAGCTTAATGGGTTAGTGCTTTGCATTTCAATAGAAAGGTTGGAGGTTCGAAATTCGTTGCTAACTAGTTGTTTGTGTACTTGTAAAGTCACTTAGCAAACATCACATGAATCCATTGGATTGGGTTCTACTAAAAGTGGTCTTAACCATGGAATAGCTAGGATAAAATGACTGTTACCAATGTGACATTCCCCTTGGGTTTTCTCATTTATAAAGGTAAACATAAATATTTTATCTTATTAAAATCCTGTCTATAATAGACAGAATATAAAACATATTAGACATTATGATGCACTTTTGCAGCTATGACAAAACCATGATTCATACTGTTGTATTTTGAGTTTTCAATATTGGTACTTTATTAATGTAAGTAAAACAAATACAAGGTAAAGCGATTAGCTAGTGTGGAGAACCTAAAATAAAAAATGATTTATTTTATCATTTTTATGGACCATATTTTATGGTATTTTACGTAATGTAAGATTAGACCTATTTATGAAGCGCACAATCAATTAAAAAATGTTTTAAGTGCTCCTTATGGTTAGTAAAAAACGATATATTCGACTAAATACACAATACAAGAAATGCATGATGATAAAAACTTACCATGCAGCGCCAACCACAGAGAATGCCATCGCCAGCCCAATACCCGTTGATGCAAATGCATAGGGGGAGATGTTGGTTAAAACATGGGCGATGTCGAATCTGAACCCTTGGTTGGTAAACAAGAGGTACAACCCTAGAAAAGATTACTTTGAAATGCAAGACATTCATTTGTTTAAACCAATATTCAGTGGGTTGGAAGTCGTTTTGTGCAAAAGGTTGTACAAATTAAACTAGTCGCCAGTAAGTCATTTGGTGAACTAATGGGTTGTATAAAACTAAAAAACTAAGGAAATGACTCAATCATATTCACCATACTGCAATTGGTTCAGTAACCCGACAGGTGAGCATGAGGTAATCAGACAATCGCCTGTGGGATAATTTCCCTTGTATTTCGTCATTTATTCAAGAGAAAAAATTATAAATATCTTCTTTATGCACAAATAAAGGGCAACACTAAAAGGAGGGATAGAGGATAGGAGGGAAACTAAAATTACGGAAACTAATTTAAATCCTGCCCTAAACACTAATCTCAGCCCACAACTAACCATAACTCCAACCCTATGTTTAAAACTAACTCTAATGTCATAACATAATCTTCATTTTAGTGTGCAGTTTCCCTCCTTCCCGTTTTCCCTCCTAGTTTTCCCCCAAATAAACAAATATTTCTGCTCACACACAAGCTATGTTTTAAATCCTGGTCCAATGTTACAAGGACCCAACCAACAGTATCAACAAACTTACCAACACAGGTCACAACAAACAGGAATATTGAGTAAAGTACACCGTAGATTACTTTATACATCTTCAAACAATACACAGCTGTATCAGCCTAACCATAAATCCTGCAAAAACACAATGGCATTAAAGAGAAAATTTGTTTACCAAATCAAATCAAATCAGGAAGTTAATTGCTTGTGAAAATTAGATAGTATCAATACCACAAAAATTTCGAAATTACAGAAAATTCTAAAATTAAGAAATAATCACAAAAATAATGACAATACAACAAAAAAATCATATCAGCAAAAATACAAGGTTAGTAGCATCCAAATTTGAAATAGATTATTATTTTGATTGTGTGTTACTCTGCAATATAATGATTGTAACTTGTAATGACTCTGAAAAATTGTACACATTTTTTTTAGCAATAAATATTGTTTTATTTAACAAGTAACTATAAGCATCGATGTAGTAAATGGGCTAGCAGTGTGTGATTAATTAATTGTGATTGAAATCAATTTTAAAAAGCGGAAAAAATGTTTAAAATAGTTAAGCAGGATAAGCTATATTTTCCTGACCACAACGCTGTGAAATAAATTTAAAACATCCTTTGATTTTGTGAAAATGTGAGCAATTAGTAAAAAGGTGGCAAGTAGAATTTTGTGTATGATGTCACTCCTTTGTACACAGGGTTACCAAGTCACCCCAGAAATTGATGACTATGCACTTAATGTACTGGGTTTCTACCAAGTAATGTGGTTGAAATGGAAAGCCAACTTCGTCTAAAGTGTTTTAACAATAATTGAGTTGTGTATAGCACAAAAATGATTGTAAATAGGTTGCTATAGCATTTTTAATTAATGGTACTGCAGGTTGCGTCAAACAAACAAAAACATGACATGGTAGTTCTTCAATTTATACAAATAAATATTTCGTACAATATATCAATTAAAAATAGAATATTACTTGAAACTTTGTTTGGGAAAAGCAGGTTTAAATAGATACCCTTTATTGAAGCAGTTTAAATATAAATTGTTAAATAAAAAAGGTTAGCAAATTACATTTAAAAATTTTCTCGTTTTTAAGGCAGGTTCGTCTATGAATAAAATGTGAGTACACTGGTTTGGTTACCACGAAGCAAAACTATCGGCGGCAGATTCTTAGTCAGTTCCTCAAGCCACGCCATATAGAGCGCTGCTGATACGGATCCTTTGCGAGCCATCGGCATTGTCATGAAGATGAGCGCTGCATCCCGTGAATGCTTCTGCAAAAGTTCCTGAAGTCGTAACTGCCGATTCGTTTTCTCCTTTAACGTGGCAAGTTCATTGTCGGTTATTCTCCACGATTCGTTGGCCTCATTTGACCCTTCGGATTGCCGCCACGGCTTTATCATGGTTTCAAAATCCTGGGTCGCTGATTTATTTGGTTTGACATTGATGTCACCAATAACGATAACATCCTCGAAACTGATTCTAAACTTACTGAGCAGTTGGGCCATCGTTCTCTTATCTTGATCGATCCGCTCTTTCTTCCCACCTGTAAAGATTCTCATTCTGCATCCGGACCATTGGTGCTTAGTGGACAGCAGGTAGGGAATTAAAATTGTAAGCCCACCATCATCAAACAACCACCATACATCAATCGTTTTGCCTTTCTGCTGTATGGATTGAAACTGGGTAGCGGCTTTAATCTTGGCGGCATTTACATCGCACATACTTCCACGAGACACCAGCTTATTACTGCTTCCTTTCTCTTCAATTTGCCCTTCGTCCTCTTTGCTTGACGCTGGTATCAATTCACCCGAATCACCGACAGAGCTTTCAATCTTTCCACTACTTGAATCTAGTTTTGCAACAACTTGAGCAGGTTTGTCGCCATCTCCTAAATACTGTGAGACATCTAAACCTTCTTTCATACGTAATATACAGACACCATAGTTCATATCCAAAGCATGGTGAATGATGTTTATATACCCAATAATTGCTTCTGGTGTGGAGCTTTTCCAATCACATTTGAAGCCCATCATTAAAGTATTTGTGCGTAGTTTTCCTAACCCTCCAAGCTGAAGCAATGTCAAAACCCCTTCTGTTAGACTTCCAGAAACAACTGAAGAATACAAAGCTTTAAAATGCTGTGACTTTAGCCATTTCTGGTTTAGATCATTTTCCTTTAACTGGACACGGTAGGGAAATTTTCCCTGGGCTTGTTTCACATTTGCACAAAGCATCAGAGAGACATTCTTGGTGATTTGAGAAGCCATATCAAGAAGTGCGGGGCGGTGTTTTGGTGTGCCTGTTAATACCAACAACTGCGGTCTGAAGTTTTTCACATGGTCATCCACAGAACTTAGTTTTAGCGTATGGTTAAGTGCTTGAGTGTACGTGTAGGCCTGAGTTGACGATCCCCAGTTTACATCTGGTTTCTTAAAGTCCACATACTTGTACAGCCCTACCACTATGACTATGGTGATCAAAGCAGCCCACCACTTGACCACGAACATAATCGCGCAGCAGATAACAGCACCCAACAGCGACAACCACATGTTATAATACCGAAAGGCTGGTCTCCAACCGGGAGATTTGGCAAGGGATGCAGAAAAGCAGGAATAGTTAATCAGTGTGTACGAAGCCAAGAAGAAATTCGAAATGATCGGCGCAATCGCATTTAGCTCTCCGATCAAAATGAACGCAAGTGCAATTACAAACGCCAACACATACCCCCTTCTCGGTTCATCGGTCCCTGGTGCACCTTTACCGAAAAACCCAATCAATGGGAAAATGCCATCTCTACAAACAGCTTGAAATATTTTTGGAGCGCTCACTAAACTAGCGAGAGCGGATGATAGGGTGGCGGCAAATATCCCAGCGACGATAATCGGCCAGAACCAACTGATCTTCTGCATAGCTTGGAAATCGTTGAGTAATCCACCTTTGAAGCATTGATTAACTGCAGAAGCTGAATCGACGCATGTCGTATTCACAGAGTTGTACAGCCATCCAAACTGACAAGCAGCAGTTGTGCAGTTGAGCCTTGTCGCGTTCGCAATGCCAATGAAATCAACGATGTTGCCTGAAGCGACCCTCACCTGCACACAGCCCAAAATAACAGCAATGACTGCATATACTACACCAGTAATCAAAATAGCCAGCAGAGTTCCTTTTGGAATAGCAGTCTGCGCGTTCTTTAAATCGCCAGAAATATTACAACCGGCCAATATTCCAGTAGTCAGCGGGGTGTAAAGAAAATAGAAAACACGAGAAAATAGAAGTGTTTCGTTGTTCCGCGAATTGTGGGGCCAAAAGTTTTTCTCCGCTGCAACATTTCCTTGATAGTTGAAAATACCAAAAGACATTTTCTGAGTGTCGACTGGGATAAAAGTGCCGATCAGAAAGTTTAAAATGGAAATGAGAAGAATGACCAACAACGCCATTTGCATTTTTGCCTCCCATGCCATTCCTAGTTGGGTAATCCCCAGAAGCATAATGACAGTGATGGTACCCACAATACGAATGTCATTTAATAAGTTCCCTGTCATTGTAGCATTGTATTTAAACATTAATTCAACAACTGTTTCCGAAAAACCAACCACGTACATTGCAACGGCAACTGCATTGGCAAGAGAGAAGATTAACCCGATAGCACCACCAAATTCAGGGCCAAGACTACGAGATATTAGGTAGTAAGCACCTCCTCCTCTCACCTGACCATTTGTACAGATTGCCGACATTGACATTGTTGTGATAATGGTCACAACACAAGAAAGTCCAATAATTAACAAACTAAAACCAATACCTGCTTGCCCAACTACCCAAGAGAGCCGTAGAAACAACATAACACCCCAAATGTTAAGCATACATCGAATTAATACCCCTTTAATCCATCCAAACTTAACAGGGGCAGCAAATACATGTGGTTCAGTTTGATCCGTTTTCTTGACTTCTACACCATCACCATTTGGTTTCGGTAATGCAGATTCATCATCATCAAGGTCTGCATGAAGTTGGTCTAAAGTTGGTCGGGAAGATTTCTTTGAAATGGACCCAGTGTTGTGGTAGTAGGCTACCATGGGTATTGCCTCCTGTGTGTTGTGACCAAACGTCTTCTGGTAATAAGTCCTTGTGTGCGAGTCATGTGTGTCATGGTGGGAGTTGTGGTTGGGAGAAGCAGGGCATTCAGGAAGTTTTTCCGGCTCCACAAATTCCACATGGAATCGTCCTTTTATTGGCTCCTTCGCTTGATCAGGTGAAGGGTCCAAATCCGCAGTTGGGGCGCCGTTTGCAGATATTACAATGTATTCTTCATTATTAATGTCCTCATTATTGCTCACTGTAAGTCATGCTTGTAAGTATCAGTCTCTGTGGGTGAAGTCACCCGTTCGACCTCAAATCTTGAAGATGACATTGTAAAACCCACAAAAACGCTTTTTTACGTTTTGCCTAAACACACATCTAAAAAACAAAGCTAGATAAATTTAATGGTGCAACTCTAATACACGCATAAATGCAAAATTTATGACAAGGCCAACCAAATTCCTGCAAATAACACAACAGAACAAACCCGTACCTTTAAAGCTAGTTAGGAAAATTATAAAATTAAAATAGATGTAAAAACACATACATTAACTTTGCGAGTTCATTACCCATACAAAAAACTACAGGAATCATACCAGTAATTTTACAGTGTAATTTCTCAACAAGCTGAAGTTAAAATTACGATAACTTTTTTGCACTCAGTTCGGAAACAAAATGTCAATTTACAGATCGTATCCACGATTTAATATAGATTTATTGTTAATTTAAGTTTTACAAAATTTAATAGTCACACATATTTTGTTTCACATATTTTTTACTGTACAAGTATTAAATATCATCAGATTTTATAAAGTAAATAAAATAAATACGGATAAAATCTGATAATTTACATTTGTCCTAAAATATGGTATATTTAGTATGTCTATAGTTATGGGACTCTACCTCCCCAACTGGCTAAAAATATCACATGATCGGGATAAATTAAATATAACATAATTGGGTGACGTAAACATAGGTATGTTATCATTTGAACATCATATGTATTTTTCATCATTTTATGACTAGACATACTTAACACCTCATCCGTCAAAACATAGTCAATTCAAATAGTTTGATTGGTTAATGCGTTGCCTTTCAGCCGAAAAGATGTTAAATCAAGACTGTTCACCAGCCAGTTGTGTGTCTTTGGTCAAGGCACTTAGCGAAAACAACTCTTACTTCGCCCCCATTGCTGGGTTCACCTGGGCTTTTGCAAAAAAACGGACAAAAACAACATGTGTCCCATTTTTCTAAATGGGACCCACAATGACGTACCAAGGTGGACGGTCGTGTGGAAAATGGTAAAAATTTTGTAACAGAATTGCATACGAATCAGAGTGTCTACTTTCTCGGCTCTGACGAGTATGATGCCATCTAAAGGACATTTTCAACAACTAATAAAAATAAAATAATTAAACTTAAATCTCATTAGTGGTCGTTTTAATATTTTCCGACTTCCAAAATTAAATAGTATAAAAGTATAAGTACAAAGCATACTCCATATCAAAGCATACTCCGTATCAGTCCCCTGCGATACTTACCCCATAATGCCACTATTGGTCGAAACAACTTATAAAAATTATTTGTCAAAATAACTCTTTTTGCCGAGTGCGAGTTGGCGATAGTTCACGTGTTTTGCAAGGTAATATTTTGCGTTAAATTTATTTGTTTTAATAGGAATTTATACAATAACTTAGTTTGATTTTCACGTACTTTTATATTTGCATTGTTTTAAACTTAAATTTTGTCGGTTAACGGTACAAATATATGCTCATGTGTAGGATGCGCCATTTATCACGCGCAATTGACCGATTACTTCGCCCCACCGTCAAGATACCGTAGTTATTGCAGTGTATTGTGAATGATTAAGATATTTTTGAACCCCTATAAACTACATGGTTGAGGACAACAGACCAGTATGGAAAGTACTGCATGTGTACATTAGAGTTTTTTTTTTCCTGTGTCTTCGCACACTTCGGTAATTTCACACACACTCGCGAGCTGGCAGACAGGTAATTGTTCGTTATACTGAACGTGCGCTCGGAAGCCAGCTTATATGAGAAACAAACCGACGGTGCGCCATTTGTGAGTGTGTGTTGACTCGGCCTTCTGTTTTAAACATAAACATCATATAATTTCAAACAAACCTCTAAACCTACCTCTGGACTTCGGATAATTTAGCAACAAAAAATAGAAACAATACATAATAACCATATAAAAAAAAACAACAGTTAAATCTAATATTTAAAAAACTAAATTGGCAGAATTTTTAAATTATCTATATTATATTTAATTTTTATGATTACAGATATGGAATAATTGTTTTTAAATGATTTAGCAAATCAGCATTAGCATGCAGTATGTAGGATGTGCTTTTCGTGCATAGCATCAACAAAATGTGTTTTAGATTTTTAAATGGATTCTTTTTCAGACAACAGTGACAAAATGCCGAAACAGATCACAGAGATCAAAGATTTCCTGCTTACTGCTCGAAGGACTGACGCTAAATCTGTAAAGATTAAGAAGAATAAGGACAACACTAAATTTAAGGTGTCTTTTGGATTACTTGTGTTTTTACTTTAATCTTGCTTAAACAAATGACCATTTTTTAACATTATAATCATTTATTACAGTTGGGTTCCGTGTAACCGAACCATCCGCTATAACACAGCATTTTTAACACATGCTTTGCTAATCTTACCTGCACCATAGCTTAGTAGGTCGGTACATTGCCTTTTAACTAAAAGGTTGTTGGAACAAAACCAACCATTGGTTTGGTCTGTGTCGTTAGGTAAGTGTCCTTTGGCAAGGCACTTAACGGACATTGCTTAAACCCAAGCGGCTTAATGGGTTCTACTTAATTGAAGGAACGTGCAAATTATACCCAACACATAGCAATAGCTCCGGTAACCCGACGTTGGGCGCGAGGTAATCTAACAATTCCCTTGGTTTTCCCATTCACGGGAATAAACCTAAATATCCTATCCTATCCTAACTCCCACATCCAGCCATTCCTGAGCAATTGGCAAACATTACAAAAAACATCTTGTATGCAATATATTTTATCTGTTACCGGTATTTTGACTGTTATCTGCGATTACATTTATGTCCAAAACAATTCTAATTGTACAGTCTGTCCGGATAGTTTAAAAAACATTATCAAGTAGGCTTTGCAGTTGTGTCCTTGTGCAAGACATTCAACTGATATCACCTGGACCCAGTGAATAAATGCTTTCCACTAAACATGAAGAAAAGTATCCATCATGCACTACACCCTGTAATAGGGGAAAAACTAAAAGGAGGGTAGGCAGAAGGAGGGAAACTGCATACTAAAATAAATATTAGGGCATTAGAGCTAGTTTTGAACATGCGGTTAGTTCTGGAGTTAAGATTAGTGTTTAGGGAAGGGTTAAAATTAATTTCCATAGTTTTGGTGAGCAGTTACCCTCCTTCCCGCTCTCCCTCCTTTTAGAATGTCTATGTGGTAATGCACCTGGCTTGTTTCATTTTAAGGGGATAAAAATAAATATTCTATCAAAATTACTCCATGAACCATAAATTTGAAATAACAAAAACCTAGCATCCATCCTATTCTAACAAAAACTTTACAGGTCCGATGCAGTCGCTACCTCTACACCTTGGTCATCCAGGATAAAGACAAGGCCGAAAAGCTCCGCCAATCTCTCCCACCAGGCCTGAGTGTAAAAGAGCTCAAGTAGAAATAAATAACATCCAATGTGATGAACCATAAGTGTCCGCTGTTTTAATCTTTAGTTGGCCGTTTTTGAACCTCAGAGCAGAATATTTGAACACGGATTTAGGTTAGGTTATTGATAAATTGTGGTTTATACATTGGCAAATCACATTGTGGAGCAAACTGAAATCTGATTAAATGCACAATGCAGGGACCAAGCTAATCCAAGTTTTTGTTTTACAGCCATTTTTTATCACTAGTTGGGCACGAGGTGATCAGATGATTTGTTCGTGAGATATCACCTCTTGGATTTTCCCATTCACGGATATAAACCTAAATAGCCACAGCAATTTAAATCATTCTCTTTAGTAAATCATTCTTAACATATTCTTAGAATCACTTTTTGCAAGCTATTTGATAGAATGCATGGTTGCAAAACTACCAAGTGCACTATTCTAATAGGTGGTGGAATGACTGCACTGTAATACAAAATGGTTTGTGTTAGGATTTAATTGTCGTTGACCAATGTTGGAACAGATGGAGCTGGTAAACTTGTATTATATGAATATTAAAAATTAGGTGATATTCCTGTCTGTATCACATTTACCACACTGCAATTGCTCCAGTTACCAGACTGGACATCAGGAATATGTTGGCGAATGCCCATGTATTTTTGGTAAAACAAAAAAGCAGGTACATAATTTACTAGCAATTACCAATCTTCAGCTATAAATAACGCTGTAAACAGGTGAATTTGAATAAACATAAGGTTTGATTAAAAACAGTAGTGGTGGGATGAGGTTATCGTAAAGCTCTATTTTTATTGTTTTCCCGACATTTCAACGCATTCTATAGATTCCACTTAAATCAGTATAAAAAACTCGACGAATATCATCAAAAGGTTTATTTTAATTAAGAGGGGTTGATCGAAAACAGTAGTGGTGGGATGAGGATATCATTAAGTTTCTTTTTATTGTTTCCTCTACATTTAAACGCAGTCTGCAGATTCTATCTATCCGTAAAAAAAAAACTCGACAAATATCATCAGAACGTTTATTTTAATTGAGGTAACACACAATTCTGATTTCAATGAGTTTGCCATGGCGATAGAAAATTACAAATTAAGCTTTTATAGATTGTGTTTACAAATATATATATATATATATATATATATACTCTTCTCATCACTTTGGGTACCACGTTAAACATTTGTGCAAAAGCTAGTTTGTAAATTACGTTTAAAATAAAGCAATTTCGGATAGCTGGATGACAGAGCTGGTCCTTATGTGATTGGAATACTCGCGAAAATTGCTAATATACAAATACACGTTTTGTACTACGCCCGGAACAAGGATTACGGAATTGTCTATTGTTAGGTGCTAGTAAAGAGAAATAAAGAAAAAAATCAAGAACAGCGTACCAATACACACCGGTAAAAACAGGCACTAAATGGAAAAATGGACAGGTCATAATTAATAGAGCATCCACACTTTCATGCACAAGAGGGCACTAAGCTGTAGGAACTTTCCAAATAGTTCGGAACGCATTAGCGGGCTGATTATTTCATAGAAATATTAAATAATACAACAAACAGCCACCTTCGAGAACTTAGTGGTAAAGTTACCGTCAATTTCTGTCAAGAGTAGCCGAATAAGTTCGGTGTCGCTCAGTCAATTCCGCAAAAATTCTATGTCGGAACAGTTAATGACGAGAGTAAACAACAACAAAATAAAGAGAGCTGCATTGCTCACATGAAGCATAAGGATTACGTTTGTGATATAACACTAAAGCGACGTTTTGCGCCAGAATGTTTTGTGACAGCACTGTTAATTAGAAGCATTTAATTACAATAAACATGCAAAATACAAGTTAAACAACTTCTTCAGCTTTGCCTCCACACCGCAACCTATACTTCCCCGTTCTCCAGTTGATAGTTGGATCCCACAACGCTGAGAATATTATGTATGGGGTGAGCGTTTCTCGCACAAACCACGCGACAAGGAAATCACACTTTGTCATTAGGAGGTGGCCGTTCTGAAAAAATAAGTCGTTAAATCACCTTGCACAACCTGCCAATATTTTGCACCATGATATTTGATATAATTTTAGTGTTTTATTGAATTTAAATCCATTGGGTTAATGCAACTTCGTTATGTGCCTTGTCAAAGGACACAGCTATGCACAAAGCGGTCTGGGTAAGGATCGAAACGGGCATTTGTTTATTCACGACTTTTGACCATGACCACTTGATTACAAGAGATTCCCACAAGCACAAATGGAATGTAAAGCGCTCTTTGCTCCAGTCAAGGGAGTTCAGAAAGCCACACTATGACTGAGTCATAGTTTTAACACATCACCCTATAACGGTCCAAAGGTCTAGATATAGTAAATCTTCAGCCATAATTTGGGTCCATTGTCCAAAGCCTGATCCCTTGGGAATCGTCCACTAAGATAGCTCCAAACACCAGTTGTTCGCGTGAAAGTCGTATGATAATACACAGGGCTTGTGTTAAATAAATGGGGGATATTGTTTAGAGCATAATATATGGGGTGGTACGATAGTCTTGGCAAAAAAAACACAAAGCCACAAAAGTAATTTTTATCCTTATAAGACGTTTCCAAAAGTACCTATTCTATTTTTGATCGGAAAGTACATACTCCATTTACGCTTGGAAAGTTCCTATTCCAAATTTAAAATAAAAATGAAATAACAGTGTTCTAATTAGAGTGGTAACTGACAAACTATGCACATGTGTAGTTGTGTCCAGGTCGAATTTGTAAAGTTATTTGTGGAATATTTACCAAGACAACCACATTAAAGTTGGTGGAGATATTAATGTATGTTAGAAACACAATTCATTTGGCAACTTGAATTTAATTAAAAACTACATACCCATTTAAATAACCCTGCATTTTGCAATGTTTTGTCTACTCTTGCAATCTTAAGTGCAATTTGGGATATTAATATGAGGAACAGTGATACATACACTTATACATAGCTATTATACTAAATTATGAAGTAGGCTACTCCATTTATCTCTAGGAAAAATGCAGGGACGTCATAACCGGTAATGATCAGATTACCTCATGTATACAGTTGGATTACCAGAGCTATTGCAGTTTGTTGTGTGAGTGAGACATTCCTTAAGTTTTTATTTTCTGGGTTTAGTTGGCCTTGATCTAAACACACAAAGCATAAGATCAAAATTGCACACTTTCAAACACAGCCTTACCTCAAGCTGTCGGAATAGAATGTAGTCGAGAATGAACCACGCAAGGACATGGTAGAGGAACACAACCAGCATGTTCCACTTAAAGAAGTGCAAACAGGACCAAGAAAATAGAAGACCGGATAAAAAGCATTCGGAAAACGGCTCCAAAATGACGGCAAACGGGACCATGGCAACTCTCAACTTTGTCCACCTGGTAGAGAACAAAGTCAATTTTTAATGGATTTAATTAGGTAGATGTATGGATGTGCCATTTCAACTCTTGTTGGTTAAAACATGTTAAAGGATTTATTCAAGGTTTCTAATAACTGGTGACCACCCCTAGTTTTAATTCCACAGCCTTACATCTGAAAGGCAAAGCACCAACCTATTTTGTCGGACTTTTGTTTGTTTAAGCACAACCCACAGAATGAGATACACCCCCATATAACTAAACAGACTAGCATCTTGATAAATATAACAACTGTTATAAAGGGTGTTCTTTCCAGAATCAAGATTTAAATTTGATCTAAATAGAAAAATATTGGGATTTTTTTTATTCTAGTAATTTAAATTTAAGTTCTCATTATAAAACAAAAAAAGAATTTATTTATATAATTTTATCCAGTTTACTTTAAGTTTATCAGCATTAAATAAGTTTTTATATAACCAGGATAATTTAATCACACACCATCTAGCAAATTGCCATTAAAAATAAAGCGTGAAGTCGAATGAACATATTTATTGAGGTCTTGAATGAATAGGAATGCACGCATGTGACTTTCACTTAATAAGCATTGACGTAATCGTTAAAGCAAAATCACGAGGCAGAGGATTAGTCATACGCCGGGACTATGACGTAATACGTAAAACCAATTGGGCCGTTCTCCCTACTTGGAACGTTGTCACGAGTCTACGCGGTTTAGCGGTCGTGGTAACTAATCCGCTTGTTACTTTATTGGCTTGGCAACGCATTTAAAGTGTTTTTAAAAATTGCCGTGTTTTGTTCAATTGACCTAACCTATTTTGTAAATAGAACAAAGTGTTCTTCGTTTTATCTATATAACTTTTGCTTCAAATGCTTTTTGAGTTGCTATGCTGTGTTATATGAAATAAAACAACATCGTAACTCGTGGCTCTATTCGCGTGTACAAATGCTTTAAGTCGTTCTAAAAATTACTATTCATTAAAGGATCACAAACTAAGTAGTTGCATTTTCCAGCAAATACCAATTTTAGGTAATTGGTTGTACTTAAATGAAAGAGAACATTCTTTTTTAGATTTTACGGGGATAAAGCATGGATATCCTATCGTATGTTGTTTAGTTATTTGCGAGGCTGTGTTATCGCGCCTGAAACATCATATTCTTAAAAAACGTAGGTTTAGGTGTACAGCTACTGTTCTCGGAAGTTACGCAGGTGGAAAAACGTCATCGACACTCTTATCACGAAATATAGTTGTTTACACATAAGCCGCATTATTGTGCGTTGTATAGTCACAGGAAACATGACACAGTACAGTGATGTCGGCAACGTACTTAGTTACATGATGCAACTTGCCCAAAACTAACGTATTCAGCTAGACACGCAGTATTTCTAAACAAGTCATATTCACATCCTTTTGTAATTCGGTTTATTTTCACAACTGTTCACTTGGTGTTTCTCTCTAGTTTATACTGTTAAAAGAATGACTAAAAGGCGAATCATTGCCATTTTCCGTCGCTTTAAATAACAACAAACATTTTTTTTATGAATTTTCCTGTGAATAATCGATCATAATTTACTCAAAATTTCGGTGTCGTATAAAATCTAGAAAATGCACGGAATGCTGGCAAAGCTTCCGTTATGGTTGGCGCGCTGTAAGAATCCGGGTGCGGTTATGCGGCGTTTAAGTTCCAGTTATCTACTGGCGTGTGACCAAACTTACACGCGTCCGCGAGTGTGAAAAATCGATTCCAGAAATCCAGCGGCAAAGCGTCGTAAAGAACAAATGGAATACAAACCAGGGGGCATAAAACAACTGAAATTGAATACGGTTTTGTTCGAGCTGAATGGTTCTTTTGATTATGTAACAACGCTATTGTTCTGATGTTTGTCCTGATGCACAATACAATGTCAGTATGACAAAGGGTATACAAGGTTAAAATTTACAACCTTTGCTTAATTTATGATTTTTAAATTAAGTCTTCTATGTTTAATTGGCATATACAGATATTGACAAAAAGCTAAAGCTATGCAATAAGCAAATTTAATACATCAAACCAACATTTTCTTTTGAAAATAAAGATTCATTTTATTTTAAGCTGTACTAGACTTACGGAGTGAATGACTTTTCTTATTTCTTACTGACCTCTTCACGAATAGCAACCCTTATATAAATTGCATGCCCTAATATTTATTGTCTTTTATATTAATTGTTTAAACCCACCCAAAATGTTGGGCCTTTCTATGCACATTATACAACATAATCGCAATTTAAGTTGTTTAACAAGCTTACATACATAACTATTGGGCATATATGTACTATAATCATTAC